>JANAVB010037818.1:5967268-6054123 GCA_029216955.1 Iris pallida
TGCATGGGTCACCAAAAAAATATGTCACGCTACAGTCGCAAAATACGTTGGACTAGGATACGTTGCAATGTCAACTATATATCAAGTAGACTCCGACCCAACTAAAATACGTATACGATATCTAAGATAGGGTCTAATATGGCAAATTATATATATCTCAATACACATAATGAATAAAAACACAGCTTGCAAAACTAGGCTATATCAATAGAAAGTCATGGAAATGACTATAATAATGAAGAACGAATAAAGGTACCAATATTGATACCTAATTCCTGGACACAATCATCGCTATCCATATATTCTACGCAATAGCTCAACAAATACCTGGAGAGATCACCAGGTCCTCAGAAGGAACATAGCAAGATACATAATATATATGTAAAATATAACAATCAATAAATATGAAAATGAGATAATAGAATAAATATAAAGGAACACTACATCTAAGAGGGTAGCATGCCATGAGAACAACGATATTAGTCGTGGCTATAGGTAAATCAGGTAGTAGCGACAACAATCCAGTGAGGCACTAACAGTCATATCACAGGTCTCTACCGCAGTCCAGTGAGGCACTAGTAATCGAAAGGTCAAGTTAACAAATCTGTATCGCAGCCTGGTGAGGCGCTAATGAGTAAAGATTTTGTCACAATAGCTAATGCCTAATAATGGTATCCTCGCCTACAGAACTAAGGAATCATGTCAAGATAGGTCAAATAGCATAAATGCCAAATTAGGACAGGTCACACATAATGGAGAGAAAATATATACACAAGCAAACTGTATCATAAAACGAATTAGAAATATGAGACAAATAAATATAGGGAAACAAATAATGTATGTATGATGTGAACCGTGTATATAAATCATGTGAAATAAATGACAAAAATATGACAACATGCATAAAGAACAGTAACAGAAAATGAGCATGCATGAAAATACAATACAAGTCGACAAGGTATACTTACCTTTGTCCATGTCCAGGCTGAATTCGCAAACCAAAGCCAATAATGAATTCATATATAATAAAAACCATTATTACTATTCTAATTATATACATGACATATGTGTTTCATGTTAGGGTTGAAGAACAGGTAGGCAACTCTAGAGGGGGTGAATAGAGTTTATAACAATAATGGCCAAATAAAAATTAAACTCTTTTCACCAACAGTAAATAATCAGAGTAGTAAATGCAGAAATAAAAAGATCAAGAGAGCATACACAAACACAGTCGTTTTTAACCTGGTTTCCCTCGTGGAGGACTAGTCCAGGCCTGAGAACTCTAGCTCAGGATTAAATCCACTATTTGTGAAATAGTAGTTATACCCCGTACCTTTTCTTCAGAAGAGCACGTCAACTTCTTACAAAGATCGATGTGGCGATGCTTGGAATTTTTCAAGCGACTTTCTTGACTCTTGCACAAACTCCTAATTGAATAGCACTAAGCACTTTTAGGCTTAGGAAGCATGTGGATAGTAGATGAGAAGGTTAAGGCTTGTATGAGGCTTATAGAGAAGAGAAGAGAAGATAATTGGATGATTAAAAATGAGATAATTTAAGGCCTATTTATACTAGTTGGGATAGGCAAAATTCGGCCAAAATTCTGTGTCAAGAATTCAAATTTTTGGCCGTTGGACAACTAGCATACAGCAAACCCTAAAAATTAGGGACCTGTAATTTAGGGGACAGAGTTCGGCCCAAACTCTGTATGGAGGCAGAGTTCGGCCCGAACTCTGTCTCTATAGGACAGAATGTTCAAATGGGCTTTTGTGGGAAAGTTTGGCTTGGTGGATCTTTTGGGTTTGTTTTGGGGATAAGGGTTAAGCCAAGAATACCCAGTACTACTCAGTTTACATTTAACTAGACTCAATAAATGTAAAATAATACAGACTCTAAAATTGAGTACAGTGTATGAAAGAGCCGATGTCCTCTTGCACTGAGTTCTGTCTTGATGTGTCATATTGAATTATGACAAGTATCATATTATCAATTTGTCAATATTTGGTTGACTGTGATTTGGGTCAACAATATCTTCCATATTGATAATTGACAAAATAATATTTGTATATTCAATGTTCATACCTGGACATAAGATGAAAGTAGTAGTCATGCATAGAAGCAGTAGCTCTACCGTAATAATAGCTCTCCCATAAACATAGCTTCTCTGTAAGCCAATGTTCCTTATCCTGATATACATAATCTCTTCCAAAACATAGATATCACACAATATGATAGAAATATGAATATCAAATAGATCTCCCCCTTTGGGCATTTATCAATGATGCATAGCAAAAATGAATATCAAACACAGACAGGCAGAAGACTGTATAAGAGATTAACTGGCAAGCACACAATAATAATGATATAATAACTACAGATAAAGTCCAAAGATCTACAGAAAGTGTACTCATACAAAAAAAAATCAAACTACGTAATCATAAGTGCATAAAAACTAAATAACATCATCATCAGCTGTCACGACCCGCACCCGTTTTTTTTTAAACGGATACGAGACGTGTCTAAGCAAGCCTACGCCGCAGTGTCGGCGGTAGAACGCTGTCACGGCCATGAAGATTAAAATCACAAACAATGCTCATTCACACAATTAATTTAACTTACAATGATTACAAGTTTTACATTTGTAGAAGAATATAAACTTGTACATTGAATAAATGACTACAACTCAACTATCTAGCTAGTCTCTAGGCTTTTGTCTGCAGGTACTCCCGTCACTCCCAAGCTAAGTGAATCCATGGCTAACCTGAAAATGTTGGTTTCCAGTCAGGAATGGAACGAGCACAATTCACTGAATGCAATTTCAAATAAAGAAAATGACTATAAAACAAAGGTTAGACATCAATCATGAGTTTTGAAAATAACAGTAAAGCCGTAAGAAAAATCAATAGTAATAAATAGACCAATATACTTTCCACCGTTAGAAGTACCTTTGATATGTGATCAGTCTGGGACACTACACCGCACGGTCTACGAGATCTACTTGCATGAAAAGTAAACAATGTCTACGAGATCTACTTGCAGAAAAGTAAACGAGGTCTACGAGATCTACTGCATAAAAGTAACAATATCTACGAGATCTACTGCATGAAAATAAATACTGTCTACGAGATCTACTGCATGAAAATAAATACTGTCTACGAGATCTACTGCATAAAAATAAACACTGTCTACGAGATCTACTGCATGAAAATAAATACTGTCTACAAGATCTACTGCATAAAAATAAACACTGTCTACGAGATCTACTGCATGAAAGTAAACGAGGTCTACGGTCGGATCACACATCATTGGTACTTCTCATTCCCGACTCAACAATTTATAATAGAAAAATAATCACATAACCAATGACCAATCAATGAAATATAGTGAAAATCAATATCAAAATGCAGACAATAAACTGTACTCGCCTGTGGTCCTCTGCTGGTAAAATCGACAATCTGAACTACTCAATATGCCACAATAGTCAAAATCCGTACAACAGTCCCCGGATGCTGAAATAGACAATACCAATGATCTCAGAATAGTCAAATTAGCTAGGATTGTCTGTCCTTACGTCCAATTCTGGACACAGAGGCAACACGATAATTTTGGGCCAAAACGATGTCCGCCGTTGGACCCGCTTTGCACCGAAAAGTGTGCCAGAGTCAACGGTCTCTAAAGTTGTCAAACTACATATCTACGGATCCAGTTTTCCGATACAAACCCAACCGTATATACAAAGTTGGATTCCGGCAGGCCGTGCATAAAATCGCCCGTTGAGTGGGACCGTGGGGCCCACAAAACGACGATTTTATCAACAGTCTCAGAATCAGACCAAACTTGGCATGCAGGACCAGAAAAATGATACGGTCCTGTTGGCATAAGTTTCGTCTCGATTTGACGAACGTGCACAAAGTAATTGAGAAATTTGCAACGTGCACGATACGGTGAATTTCGACGGATACGCATCAAATTCGTCGCGCACACGCGACCAATTTGAATTCCGTCAAAGCCCACACGACCACAAAGTCGTTACGCAGCTTTCGATCCTTTCGGTACCCGACCACGTCGTCCGGATTGGCGTGACGCACGTCGTGTGGAACGATTTCAATATTTTTAAAATAGATTTTTCCCGAACTTTGAAGTTAATTTAACAGCAATATAATTGATGAAAAATAAATCTATAAACAGGGTTTCCATCTCGTATATGTTGTCAACAAATCTGTTCAAGCGGTTTCCTATGGTTCGCGTTATCCTAGTCGAGAATCGACCGTGAACTTAGGGTTTTAGTGTTGTTACTAACTTCTAAAAATCAAGTTTTTCCTCGATTTTGGGATTCGATTTCTTCGCGTACATCGCGAATCATCACGAACTACTTAAAGGGGTTGTAGAGGGTAAGGTTGTGGTCGAACCTGTTTTGGTGGATCGGACAACCGCCCAATGACGAAGAAGAACCGTCGCCACGAAACTGGCTCGAAGCCCTGCTGCTAGTGCTGCTCTTCCTCTGTTTTGCGCCTGTGCGCGCGCCTCCCTGGCGCTGGCCGGCCGTCGACGCTCGCGCGCACGGGATGGGTGGCGCGCGGCGTAGGGTTGTGCTCAGGGCTCATCCAGAGGCGGAGATTTGGGTTTTCGTGGAGTTCTCGCGTATGTATAACTATATATGTATCGGGGGTTGGCGTTATGCTCGGGCTCGGCTCGGTTTGAGCACTGCTATGTGCTCTCAGTTCACAAGGGCTGGGCTGGGCTGTTTCTGTGTGGGTTTGGTTTAATTGCTAATTTATTACCTATCAACCTTTATACATATTTCCATATCTATATGTAAATACCTATATACATATATATGTACATACATATATACATATATATATATATATATATATATATATATATATATATATATATATTCATACAAAACCTCCTATATATTTATTTATACATACACATATATATTTATGTATTCCATTTATCTTTTATATATAAATATACATACGTACATATATAAATACATATACATTTATGCATATATTATATATAAATACACATACGCATATATACACATATATATTATCATGATAAAGAATAAATGATGGTATCTAATAATAATAAATAATTGATATTTAATAACCACCTTAATAATATTATATAACTTCAATAAAATAATAATAATAATAATAATAATAATAATAACAAAATTCAATAAACTAATAATGGTGTGTATACCGTCATACACAGTCTAAAATCCTAAAATGTTACAATGACCTATTTATATACAATATCATTGAATAACCTAAATGTTGATATCTATAATATTTATTAATAAAATATATATAAAACATACATTAAATCATTAAACTGAAATATGACAAAATCATACCAACAATATATCAACATGAACATTTTTGGACGGGTCGCATGACTACATGGGCTCGGCTCAGTTCGGGTCCAGTCCAGACTGGTTTGGTACAACCGGTCTCCCGAAAACTCGATAATATAATTAACTAGTAAATAAATTCTTCGGTAAGGGCTAAGTCGCAACTTGGCCTGGTTTTCCTAATTAGACGTCGCTACGGCTCGATCTTCCCTGGCATGGCTAATACACTAGTCAAGGCACGCCACTGCACTATCTGTGCCATGATTCCTAGGTGTCAGGTGCTCCAAAACTCAACTATGGCTAAAGTCGCCTACCGTAATAATTAACGAAATAATTATTTAATAAAGTCATAATTCACCATTTAGTCAATAAAATAAAATAAAAAATATTCCAAAAATTTTCGGGAAGGGAAGCTACATCAGCAGCAGCAGGTAAACCACATACATCATGGATCGTGAAATGGTACAGCGATGTCAGATGGATCAGTATCAAAATGATGAGGATCCACAAAAGTTGCATCCGGATCCAGATATCGCATGACCCAAGGGTCGTCGATACGGTACCCGACGCGAGATGGATTCCGCTCTATAGGAAGTGGCATAGAGGGATGTCGAGACATGGTGTACCAGATGTCATACATTGAGTTACTGATGGCACTCATCTGCAAAGTGGTACGATAGTCGAGCTGGGTCCAGCAGTCGTCCTCCAACATAAAACGATCACGAAGCATGGTCTGGATAGACTCGAGAGTAGTAGGAGGCTCGGGCGCAGGTTGTCCAAGAGCAGGTGCATCATCCTGAGCATCAGAACCAGAATACTCGGACTCAATGGGAGACTTGACAGCTGCCTGAAGCTGTCTTGCCTTAGACAGAAAGACAGGGGCTGGAAGGAACTGGCACTCATCGAGAGGAACATGAAATACATGAAAGACCATCGGCAAATAGAGAGCATAGACCAATGATCAAGGCCTCTTCCTTGCACTAATCATCCAGTCCATCATAGTGCATGGAAGGTTGAACGGGACATGAAAGTGAAGGTGATACCAAGCAGAAATCTCAAAATACAAAAATTCATCAGTCGATCCCGCTTTGGGCAAGATCGTGGAGAAGACGATACGATGAAGCTCGTAGAAATATGGGTTAAGGAATTTTGCAAGTAACTTGCGTGGACGTGTGTTTGGAGTACACAAATCGTCCATGAAACTCTCAAGGGACGACACATCGGGAAATTGAAACTTGCGTGCATCGACAAGTTTTTTCCAAGAGTTGGTTCCGAAATCTCGAGATATTTTGCAAGTTCAAAATCATCGAAAGATATGTCAATTCCGGCAACACGAGAATATATTCGTGTGTCATCAAATATGATATTATAGTAAAACATTTGAATATCATTCAAGTAAATAAGTGAAGTTGTAGAAACTAACTCATCAAGACAAAGATCATGAAATAATGAGTCATAACGAGAAAATATAGTAAAGTTGATGGGATGACCCGTGCACACAGGCCGGGAACAAAAATCATTGAACCATTCATTTGATGCATCCAATGAAACAAAAATTCGATCATCGAATGCGTTGGGGTCATTTGGTTGTGGTGGATTGAAAAGTGGATGAATAGGTTGATCATCTCGAAGAGGAGGGTTCGATGAGGAAGCACCCTCGGTTCTAGTCCTCTTTCCTCTATTGAACAATCTAGGTGTCATTGAACAATGAAAGGAAATTTAAAATTGAGATGGAGATAAAGAAAGAGTTATACCTCAAAAGATTAGTAAAATATGGAAGAGAATGATACAAAAGCTATCCTCCTTGAATTTGGGGAAAAAACCACACTAGACTGATAATTCTAGGGTTAGGGTTTGGAGAGGATGAAGTAGGAGAGGTTTTAGAGGAGGCAATGGAGAGGAAAGAGAGGGAGAACCCGAATATATGAAAGGAGGTTCGGCTGGTCGGGTTGATCCTGGACCGTAGGATCGAAAAAGGATGGATGGCTGAGAGCAACTAGAAGTTCTGGAATGACCAGACCGAATTTGGCCTGAACTCTGTGTGAGGCAGAGTTTGGCCCAAGTTCTGGGTTCTGGTACCAGAACTGAAAATAGTTTAAAAAATTGCCAAGTTGGAGAAAAATGGACAGGAGTGATAAGGATTGAAAAAAATTCAAAAGAAAATGGTCAAGTTAGAAAATTGCAAATGTACATTGAATGGAGTAAATGCAAATGATGTTAGAAATTTTCAATTAAGCAAGTTATAAATGAAATTGAACCACGTAATAAACAAAAATTTATGACACAAATCATTATGATGAAACTGCCATGGGGTAGCTGTAGGGGCCAAATCCCAGCTAGCGGTAGTCCGAAGACTAGTGTACTGTGTCGCTTAGGCTTTTTTGTCTTGTTGTCAGAAGGACCCTTTCGGCTTGTACCCATAGCAAAGTCATCATAAAGAACCATGACATAATCGATATTTATGTAGGCTAATTTAGTGAATAACCGTTTCATCCAAAATTTCTAATTCACGACATAGAAAGTTGAATCGCTCTTCGGATAGTGGCTTAGTAAAGAAATCTGCCAGCTGATGATCAGCGTCAATAAATTCTAAATTTATAGTGCCCTATTGTTGATGATCACGCAGAAAATGGTGACGAATTTCAATGTGTTTCGTGCGTGAGTGACATATAGGGTTCTTAGTAAGGTTGATAGCACTAGTGTTATCACAGAATATAGGAATGTGCATAAAAGATAGGTTGTAGTCTGCAAGGGTTTGCTTCATCTGCAGAATTTGTGCACAACAACGACCAGTTGCGATGTATTCAGCTTCTGGTGTGGATAGTGCGACAGAATTCTGCTTCTTGCTAAACCAAGAGACTAGAGCCTTGCCTAATAAATGACATGTATCGCTCATACTTTTATGGTCGACTTTGTATCCCATAAAATCAGCATCCGAATAACCAATAAGGTCAAAGGATGTGGATTTGGGATACCACAAGCCCACTGTAATAGTACCCTTAAGGTATCGAAAGATACGCTTAACGGCAGACATGTGTGATTCCTTATGACTAGCTTGATAGTGAGCACACAGGCAAATACTAAACATAATATCGGGACGACTAGCAGTTAGGTAAAGTAGACTACCAATCATACCTCGATACTTACGTTGGTCAACAGGTTTGCCACTTTCATCAGATTCCAGCTTGGTCGTGGTAGCCATGGGAGTGCTGATTGGTTTAACATTGTCAAGATCAAACTTCTTCAGCATATCCTTTGTGTATTTTGACTGGCTGATGAAAGTTTCTTGTGAAGTTTGTTTGACTTGCAATCCAAGGAAGTAGGTGAGCTCCCCCATCATGCTCGTCTCAAATTTGTTCTGTATACACTTAGCGAAATCTTGGCATAGATTTTTATTAGTGGACCCAAATATGATATCATCAACATAAATTTGAACTAAAAGAATGGTGTCTTGAAAACTTTTGATAAAAAGTGTTGTGTCAATCTTCCCTTCTGAAAAACCTTTATCTAGTAAAAAAATTGCTTAAGCGTTCATACCAAGCTCTGGGGGGTTGTTTGAGGCCATATAGTGCTTTCTTAAGTTTGAAAACATGGTCAGAAAATTTATGATTTTCAAAACCAGGGGTTGTTTTATAAAAACTTCCTCCTTAATAAACCATTCAGAAAAGCACTTTTGACATCCATTTGAAAAGGTTTAAAATTCTGAAAGTTTGCAAAGGCATAAAGCATCCGAATGGATTCAAGTCTTACAACCGGAGCATACGTCTCATCGTAGTCGATACCTTCCTCTTGGTTGTATCCTTGAGCTACTAGACGAGCTTTATTACGAGTGACTGAGCCATCTTCATTTACTGTGTTATGAAAAACCCATTTAGTACCAATGATCGAATGGTTAGCTGGTTTAGGAATAAGTTCCCAGACCTGGCTTCTTTCGAATTGGTATAGTTCTTCTTGCATAGCAAAAATCCAAAATTCATCATTGAAAGCTTCTAAAACAGTTTTAGGCTCAATTTGCGAAATAAAAGCAGTGCTAGCAATAGAATCTCTTAACGATGATCGAGTACTTACTCCGTGTGATACCTCACCTATTACCAAGTTTTCTAGGTGTGATGGCTTGAACTCGAACTTCTTCGGTAAGCCCTCCAGAGAATTGGTTGCAGGGGGTGGTATTCATCGACGTGGAAATTGATGGTTCAACATCATCGTCGGGGATATCTGTTGTACTATTTTCTTCATCAAAAGTCAAATTAGTAGATTCTTCTACAATTATTGAGCGTTTGTTGAACACTCTATATCCCTTACTCTTAGCAGCATAGCCAAAAAAAATACCGTCGTCAGCTTTGGCATCAAACTTGCCTAAGTTGTCTTTGGTATTTAGGATAAAACAGCGACAACCGAATACTCTAAATATGAGACATTAGAAGTCCTACCAAACCAAAGCTCATAGGGTATTTTCTTTGAAATAGGTCGAATAAGCACCCTATTTAAAACATGGCACGTTGTACTGACATCTTCTGCCCAAAAATATTTTAGAAGTAAAAATTTATTCAACATGACTCTAGCCGTATCCCCAAGAGTCTTATTCTTCCGTTCCACAACACCATTTTGTTGAGGAGTTCTAGGACAAAAAAACTCATGATCAAAACCATTTGTTTCGTAAAACTTTTCAAAATTGGAATTTTTGAATTCGCCTCCATGATCACTTCGGATTCGAGTAATCATGTAGCCTTTTTCATTTTGGACCTTTTTGGCAAAGATTTTGAAAACAAAAATAGCATCGCTTTTGTTTGAAAGGAAGAAAACTCAAGTAAATCTTGAAAAATCATCTACTATAACAAAAGCATAGAGTTTTCCACCAAGACTGGCTACTCTACTGGGACCAAATAAGTCCATGTGCAGTAATTACAAGGGTCTAGTAGTACTTACAGTGTTTATGGATTTAAATGAAGATTTGGTTGCCTTATTCAGTTCACATTCGGCCCATACCGTATCATTCTTAAATGTGATGTCGGGCAGACCTCTCACTAGCTTCTTTGTCGATAGCCTGGATATGGTATCCATATTGGCATGACCAAGACATTGGTGCCACAACAGTCTTTCATCCTTGTGGGCGTAAAGGCATCTTCCTGTACTGTTAGTATTTCTAGATAGATATAAAATATAAATGTTATTTTCTCTTATCCCTTCAAAAGCTGTCTCCTGTTGACCTATCATAAATGTAGAATTTATTATGTCCAAATTTATTATCATATCCATGATCAACAAGATGACTTATGCTGAGAAGATTATGCTTTAACTCGGTCACTAAGCAGACATCCTTTATTACAAGAGAAGGAGGATAACTAATAGTACCATTACCTATGATATAGCCCTTTAAATTGTTATCGAAGGATACATATTCTTCCCTCTTCATCGATAGTGATGCGAAAAGATTTGTGTCTCCCGTCATATGTCGCGAGCATCCACTATCAAGAATCTACTTGCTTTTAGTTGAGGAACAAAGGTCCACCTACATCACGAGTAGATGTGACCTTTGGTACCCAAGTTCTTGTGGGTCCTGAAATGTTAGTCTTCGGTACCCATACATACAGATTAATATCAACTAATTTCCTAATTCTACACTATGGTGAGATATGACCATACAATCTCCAGTATGTGCAAGTAGCATGCCTATTTGTGTTAGGAGTAGGTTGATAGTGATGTCTATATGCAGTATGGTGATAGTTATGTGGAACAGCAAGATAGTGACTATATGTAGCAGTAGGATAATAGTTATGTCTATGTGCAGTGTGGTGATAGTTATGTGAAACAGGATAGTGACTATGTGTAGCAGCAGGATAATAGTTATGAGTAGATTGAGAATGATGTCTACGTATATGTGGTTTATGTGCTGTATGGGAGTACGTGTACATATAAGCATGGTTACGTGCTGCATGTGGGTGACATATTTACTATTATGAGTGGTCTTGTGTTTTGTGTGTTTTGTGACTTTGTGATTGGGTTTGAGGTTGAGCAACCTGTTTCCCCAATTTGATCTCTAATTTTTTAGAGACAGCATTCAGTTCATTGCACTTAGCATTCAGACCATCAATTTTAGCAATAGAGATCTTGTGTTTGTTCTTTTCTTCAGCAAGCTCTTTGTTGAGTGCTGAGATCTCACGTATTTGCTTTTCAATAAGTGTTTCGGCATCATGTAAGCTTAATTTAAGCTTGGACACCTCATTGTGACTTTCATGGGTGGAGTGTCTCTAACATTATCAAGTAAAGAAGAAAGATTTTGAATCTCTATTTCATAGCCTTTGATTTTCTCCTTGACATACTTATATTTACTAATGACTTTCTTGTGGTCATTTAGTAAGTCACTAAACGCATTGTCAAGTTCATCAAATGTAAAGTCATCAAGAGTTTCGCTAGTTACCTTCTCGGATGTTGCCATTAGGAAGACGTTAGCAATGTCTCGAGGAGAGTCATCTTCTTCCTCAAAATTACTAGCTTCGCTTTCGTGCCAAATACTAGTGTTGGCGTACTTTCTCGAAGAAGGCTTCTTGTAGGGCTTCTCATATTTATTACCTTCCTTTGCGAAGGGATAGTCCTTTCGAACGTGTCCAGTCTTTTTGCAGCCGTAGCAAGTTGGTTCTCCCTCGTTGTCTTCTTGTTGTTCCTTCTTTCTTCGATTGAAACGAAGGAACTTCTTGAAGTTGCAGACTAGAAGAGTTTGATCATCACCTTCTAAATTGTTGTCGCAGTCTCTTCATGATCATCCCTTCGACGATGAGCTTTTAGGGCAATCTCTTTTGCCTTTGGAGTCGGTTCGTTGAAGTCTTTGAGGTCGAGCTCGTGGTTCATCAGCTTTCCCATCAAAGTTTTTATAGAAATTTTGGTGAGATCATTGCCTTCTATAATTGCTGTTACCTTAGGGTTCCAGATCTTCGGTAGCCCCCTAAGTAACTTGCGGATCTTCTCATGATTAGAGTATTGTTTGCTAAGAGATGACAGAGGATTGATGACGTCAAGGAACCTTATGAACATTTGGGTGATCGTCTCATTCGGCTTCATCTTGAACATCTCGTATTCTTGAGTTAGACGACTGATCTTAGATTCCTTGACTTGAATAGTTCCTTCATGTGTCACCTCCAGAAGCTTCTATACTTCGTGTGAGGTGGTGCATGTCGAGACCCTGTTAAATTCATTCATGTCTATTACACAGAAAAGAGCATTAATAGCTCTAGCATCTAGACTCGCATATTTCTTTTCCTCGTCAGAATATTTGTCGTTGGATTTTTTGATGAGATCTCCCTCGACAACTATTCTAGCAGACTTTTTGTAACCATCAGTGACAATGATCCACAGGTCAAAGTCTAGAGACTTGATAGAAACTCATCCTAGTATTTCAATATGTGTAGTTGGTTACATCAAATAGGGGTGGCCTATGAGTGGACTGTCCTTCACCATGGTTGGAAAACATAGGTTGTGTGGTTGCCATGGATCAGCTCTAGGATGTTAGTCCTTGTTAAGAGAACAGAGCTCTAATACCAATTGAAGAACAGGTAGGAAACTCTAGAGGGGGTGAATAGAGTTTACAACAATAGTGGCCAAATAAAAATTAAACTCTTTTCACCAACAGTAAATAATCAGAGTAGTAAATGCGAAAATAAAAAGATCAAGAGAGCATATACAAATACAGTCGTTTTTAACCCAGTTTCCCTCGTGGAGGACTAGTCCAGGCGTGAGAACTCTAGCTCAGGAATAAATCCACTATTTATGAAATAGTAGTTACACCCCGTGCCTTTTCTTCAGAAGAGCACGTCAACTTCTTACAAAGATCGATGTGGCGATGCTTAAAATTTTCCAAGCGACTTTCTTGACTCTTGCACAAACTCCTAACTGAATAGCACTGAGCACTTTTAGGCTTAGGAAGCTTCTGGCTAGTAGATGAGAAGGTTAAGGCTTGTATGAGGCTTATAGAGAAAAGAAGAGAAGATAATTGGATGATTAAAATGAGAGAATTCAAGGCCTATTTATACTAGTTGGGATAGGCAGAATTCGGCCAGAATTCTGTGTCAAGAATTCGAATTTTTGGTTGTTGGACAACTAGCATACAACAAACCCTAAAAATTAGGGTCCTGTAACTTAGGAGACAAAGTTCGGCCCGAACTCTGTGTGGAGTCAGAGTTCGGCCCGAACTCTATCTCCATAGGACAGAATATTCAAATGGGCTTTGTGGGCTAGTTTGGCTTGGTGGATCTTTTGGGTTTGTTTTGGGGATAAGGGTTAAGCCAAGAATACCCAGTGCTACTCAATTTATATTTAACTAGACTCAATAAATGTAAAATAATACAGACTCTAAAATTGAGTACGCTGCAGGAGAGAGCCGATGTCCGTCTTGTACTGAGTTCTGTCTTGATATGTCATATTGAATTATGACAAGTATTATATTATTAATTTGCCAATATTTGGTTGACTGTGATTTGGGTCAACAAGGGTTATATACTAAAAGCATCACTTTTGTATTAACTATATTTACTTATCTTTTTTGAATGAGAATTATGTGGGCAAATGTTTGCATACTATTAATGCAAGTGTATAATATTCTACATTGTAGATAATATGGTGTTTGGTTTCATACAGAAGATCATATTATCAGTTCCTTATAGAAGATATAAATGGTTCACAACCTAGATGGATTTGGACAAGCCATTGGAAAGGTTGTAGTATAATCTGGTATTAGTCTATCTTGATTATAGGTTTACACTAGTGCACTTTGTATGTATTGAATATGACCACTTGAGATTGTTCTCTTTGTACTGACTACATAAGGGAACAATCTATTATTATAGATGCTTGTGCTCTTAATTCGGATATAACAACAAATATGTATATGCAGTGTGCATTACTTTGACTCATAAAAGTGTGAGATTCATTATGGATCAACAATCTTTATGAATTGGGCGATAGAATTGTGTGTATGATGGACTGTTGATTATAAAAAATCTATGTCCCAATATATTAGGTTGATGATGTACCCTTAAGGAGCTCATAAGGATTGTCATGTAAACCCTGCAGATGGATTATATCTGACATGACAAATGAAGTTGAGTGGTACTACTTAAGGATAAAAGATGTCGATCAATATAGTTGTCAGTAACTTAATTTGATCGACAGACATTCGATATCTTAACATGGGGAGACGAACATGCATATAATAAGAATGAGCCCATAAATATAATTTAGGATTAGGAAGGTAGTACAACAATAGCTCTTTCATGGACCGAGCTATTATTAACGGGTCTGGGTTGTGTGTTCGGGCTGAACACGGGATACCTAGATCCGTTTAAGAGACCTAACCCTAATTTTTTTTCTTACAGTTCCTGTTGTAATCTATTTATACCCTCTATCTCTGGCTGTCATTGGTATTGAAATGAGCATCTTTCTCTAAATTCATTCTTCACGAAAGAAGAAAAAGAGAGGACATCCAAGGAGAAGAAAAATGTTGGAAGATCGTCGCCCATACGACGTCCAACCCGAGAAAGGAATACAGCAGAAGATCTTAAGGTCACTGATTGGTAGAGTTCGCTGCCATCTACTTCTCATCACTTCAGGCATAATTCGTGAACTCTAGTTTCCATCATTGAAGGGTTAAATCACGCTTTAAACTTGTTCATGTTTATCGATTGATATGCATAATAATTTGCAGTCCTGGAATTTCTACATTGAAGAATTCAGATTGATACATGCGTAGATTAACTTTATAGTCATACCGTATGGTTGATGACTCGTCATACCGCATGGATGAGAAATCGTCATATGCAACATGACTTTGCCACATGAACATGGTTATGTCGTATAGATCAATCCGTAGTCTTGGGAATCTAAGTCCCATCATTTCCTAACACCATAAGTCTATATGCTTCTAGAGAATACATAGACCTAGTTTCATGGTTTTTGACCTCCAAAATTTGAGGTTAAGTCCCTAATACAAGGACATGTATATAAATCATATAAAAATTATAAATATACAATTTAAACATGAATTACATTTAGTTTACCTCTGAGTTCCAAATTTAGATTTTTTAGGTATAATTTATGGTTATGGCTAAATTGCATCTACTAGTTTTGTCTGAAAGTTATCCACAATACTACCAAACATTGTCCATGACCTATATCTATAAAAACTCATATAAAAATAGGTAAAATATGATTAAAACTCAGAAATAAATATTACTTTTAAGCCCTAGAATCAGCACCTATGTATGTGCCAAACTATGTCAAAATATAATCAAGAACCTATTTTAATGGCACACAAATTTAATGTTCAAATTTGGGCATGTAAATACTATAAATATGTTAAAAATACTTTAATTACAGATTTAAGACACATATTCATATTTAACGTATCCAAAACTCGTTCTCAAAACTAGTTACAAATCCTATCAATGTACATATTCTTGATTCAACTACTCTTCCAAAACTTCATACATGGGTTTGATCTATTATTACTACTCATACATGATCAAGATATTAATTTTATGGGTTTAGAAGGTTGGGTTGACACATATTTGATGGTAGATCAAGCCATGGAAAAGTTTCAAGAAGAGGGTTTTTGGAAGACTTACCAAAGCTTTTGGAGAAAATTGATGGTGATGCATCTTCTTGTCCAAGAAACACTCCTCCTTGCTTGTGATTGGATTTATACTCCTTGTTTGGTGGGTTGGAGATAATGGCAATGGTTGTTTGATGGGTTTGATAGAGAAGATGGTGGTTTTTGGTTTTTTTAATGGAGCTTTGGTAGAGAGATAGGTTAAAGGAGGGAGTTTTAATTGATGTAGATGGATGAGAAGTTGTATGGAAGGGTTGGAAGGGAAGGGATGATGAGGGGTTGCTATTTTCAGAAATTTTGAGGGAGGGGGTTGTTCGGCCTGGTGGGGAGAGAAAATAGGTTTCTAGGGTTAGGGTTTTGTAACATATGGATAGGTATATATATATGGGGACATATTTGTGAGGGTTTTGGGTTAAATAGAAGGGTTTATATGTGTTTATTTGGCCCAAAAGAAGGTGGCTAATTATCATAGGGCCGGCCTTGGGTAGGTTGGATGGGTTTGTTAGGGTCAGTTAGGACTTGGGGTAGTCGGGGTTTTAGGTTAGGGCTTGATAGGTTATATATATATATATATATATATATATATATATATATATATATATATATATATATATATATATATATATATATATATATATATATATATATATATATTTATTATATATATATATATATATAATCAAATCTCAATATATATATACCTACCATATGCATATATACATGGGTGTATTTTAGATGCACTACATGCCTATTTGGAATTGGATTCGATTCAGGTCAAGTTTGGACAAATTCGGTACAACCGAATCACTTAAAAGTCAAAAATATATAAAAAAAATTATTTATTTAAGCCATTTATATGGTTTAAGCCACAACTTGACTTGTTTTCATATATAGGACATAGATATGGTTATATCATCCCTACCATGGCTAATATGCTAGTCATGGTACACGACTACACTAGTCATGCCACGTTTCTAGTCAACATGCATAACAAAACTTAAACATGACTACATTATATTTATAAGTAATAATTAGTGTTTTAAAATATATAAAAATCCAATAATTATTATTAGCCCAATATAAAAAAATTAAAAATCTGGAGGTTTATTGTACTCAAGCGTCATCAGGAGTTTGATGTATGGAACTACTGCCACAAGGCCTAATATAGCTTTCACCAAGGAATTCTGAGTCGGTTCACGAGCAATCCAAGTATGGAGAATTGGAAATCTGTGAAGAGAGTGATGAGATATCTTAAAAGGACTCAGAAATATGTATTGTACTAGAGCGGTTATCTGACAGTAGTGGAAGGCTTCAGTGATGCAAGCTGTTGCTCAGAAGCAGAGAGCGAAAGATCCACAGGAGGATACATTTTTTCTATGGGTAGAGCTGCTATATCATGGATGTCGAAGAAGCAGACTATGCTCTCACATTCTTCTATGGAATCTGAGTTCTATGCACTGGCGGCTGCAGCGGATAAAGCAAAATGGCTTTGGGAGATCATGTATAATCTTCCATTGGTTGGTTGGTGCACGAATTCTGACGGTACCGATATACTACGACAACCAGACGACTACAACGACGGCATCAAATGATCTCTTCAATGGCAAGAAGAGGACTGTGTGACTGAGGCACAGGACGGTGAATGATCTTATTAAAAGAGGAGTCATTGTCATGGTTGATGTACGGAGCTAGAAGAATTTGGAAGATCCGTTCACCAAATGTCTCAAGTGCCAGCTGGTCGAGGATACAACAACAAAAATGGGCTTGAAGACATTCTAATATTGTGTCTTTGTAATCCTACCATAAAGTTTTTAAGTTATTAGTTCAAAGAGAAATCTAGTAGGCATCTAGCTTTTGGTCCAAGGAAGGACCATTAACTGGAAGAATATCAGGAACAGTAGGTAGCCCTTGAGACATTGAGGGGTTACGGACCCAGAACCATTGTTTTCTACTTTTTATTCTTTGTGTAGAACAAGTCATTAGGAAGGGTGGCTTAGACGCCTTAATGAGGGACATTTTGAATGTTCGATGTGCTTTACAGGAAGCACGTAGCACAACACTGCAAAGGAATATAGTACTCCATACTACAGTGGGGTGACGCCATATGAGGTACCTCGAGAGGGTAAGCCTCGACTCTGGGCCATGTCACAGTGGCGTAGTACCGCACATAGGCAGGTAGCCTAATAATATAGAATAAAGAGTGGTAGGACAGCACTACAAAGTGGTTGGTGATCTCATGTACAATGATGTGACACCACCAAGAGGTACCTCGAGAGGATAAAGTCTCGACTACGTGAGCCATGTCACAGCGGCGTAACACCGCAAGGAAGCACAAGGCTTTCATGTTGGGTAGTATGGCACTTACAAAGAGGCTGGGACCTCATGCTATAGTGGTATGACACTATGATGAGGAGTAGCCTCGTCTTTCGGCCATGTTATAGAGGCGTAACATCACAAGAAAACACAAGGCTTCATGTTATGACTCTTAAAAAGAACTCACCTAGAGTGTATGAAAAGAGATACAGGTTGTCTCTTGAGGGTAAGCTTGTAGACACCCAACTAGGCGGGCACAGAGCCTTTATTGTGCAGCCGAAAGTACAGTTGTTGTCATTATGTGAATGGGAAGATCTTCTAAATTCTAGAATTGCAGCTATGCTGGAGAATTCAAGGCTTAGTCCATTCTTGTATCATACTATTGTTTGACCCATGCAAAAAGATTCAAGTCGAAGCGATATCTATCCTAATGCATGATGGGAAGTTACGATGGGGACACTTAACCCATATATTGAGATATATGGAGGATTGTTGGTGTTTTTGCGTTTAGACTAGGAAAGATAGTCACGCATTAGCTACACCAAATGGTGAATATCTTAATATAATATTTTGCTTGTGTTGAGGTGTGCACATGGGGTGTGGTGGGACACATGTGGATGCCATGTGGGAGTGTTTTCCAATGAGAAAAAGGATTAACTCGTCAAAGAAAGTATTTATGCTTTTATCAAAGTCATGGGAAATTTTTTTAAGAGCAAATCCCCAAAGGGGCTTAGCAACTCGGACCCGAACTCGAGCTTGGACTCGGACACAAAGTGGCACTTTGTTGGCACACTTTGCACTTAGCACGTCAGCATCGTCGTATGGCGCTTATGCACATTTATTGCGCTCGTGCGCTCGTTTCATGCGAGAGTCGCATGAGTGGGCACATGCACGGGTGCAGGCTCGGGCGCATGTGCGGGTGCAGGTGCGGGCGCATGTGCGGGTGCAGGTGTCGCCACAGGAACAGGGCGCATGTGTGGGTGTATGCGCCAGCTAGGCGCGGCTATGTGCATATGCGCATTTACGTGTATACGTGCATGCGCTGCTGCACGACTGCTCGCGCATAGGCTGCTACGTTGCTGGCTTATGCTCGCAGGAGCAGCCGCGGCTATGCTGCTGGGGCACGTATGCACAGATGGCATGGTTGACTCATGTTTTTGCTGATTGCGATATTTGAACGGTTATGGAAAGATTGGGTCAATAATCTAGATCCATTTTTTGTGGGATTTGAATTTAAATCGCTCCTATCTTTCCGTAATCAATTGTCGGCCAGAGTTAGGATTAGGGTTTCCACTCATCTCTATAAATATTCTCTTCGTGCCCATTTGAGAACTTCGAAATTGAGAGATGAAGAAAGTTTTGTTGTTGTTGCCATTGGAGTCCAGAGGAGTTCGTGCGAGTCCTGAAAGGAGGTGACAGTGAGTGTTCCAGAATTTCATATCTTAACTTGCTAGTTCCTTGGAGCATATCACGTGGGGGAGAATCTTGCTTTGAGCAACGGTGATCTTCATCACTCCAGCAAGAGTTGTCTTCTTCTTCTTCCTCTTTTAGTTTTCTGTAAGTTGTAATCCATTATGTCTGTTTGCAACTGTGATTTCAAGGAAGAACAACAAGTATGTTCTGTCTGGTTGCAGCTGCATTTGCAAGGAAGAACATTCTGCTGATTGGTTTATGATTTTTTTTTATAAGTTGTAATTGAGAAATATTGATACAATTCTTCCTTGGAATCGATAACAGTCAGAGAGGAACTTGTGTGTGAACATTTGATCTGGACTATAACTTCAGAGTTAAACAAAGGGTATTCCGAAAGGATTACATGAACTTTTGTCCCTGATTTTTGTTCTTCCATCTTGATCTATTTCGGAACTAAGAATTGTTGACATATAATCTCTTATTGAAGGGTTTTGTTCTTTCTTGGGTTTATACACTGGTACCATTATTTCTATATCTTGATTCAGCCTGCCTATATGCTGCCTAGAACTTCATCCACATAATTTTTGATTAAATCTATCGTACTGGCCTGACCCACATGACTAATTACTGAAAACTATTTTTGTTATAAATGAGTTAGCCGTGAAGAAGGAGAAAAAAAAAATGGAGAAAAAAAAAATTGTACCTAAAAGCTACATATTCCATCAAGAATTTGGTAGTATAGGTGCAAAAGATCGCCACCGGTCATGAAGGATTTGTTCAGATGCTAAGGAAACACTAGACCCTCGCCCACCAGCATCTTCACCTTCCTTTTCGTTTCCATTTGGCTGCCCAACCTTTGTGTCACTCTCTATGGACATCTTGACATATTTCAAATGGCGATGATGACAGAGATGGCAGTCATTTTCGTCAGCAGAGCCATCTAGGGATAAGCCAAACAAGACTTCAGATTTCAGATTTGGCAACCCTCCTCTACTTAGGGAAACCTCCAGACTAGTGTAATCCCAATAGAGGTCGGGATCACAACTGACCCTCCAGGATCTGCCTATAATAAGGATCAAGAGGCAACTAAAACTAGCTCCAGAAACTCCATATAGGACAACCCAACCCTCTGGGACGACTTGTTGGCCGGTCCTAGTATATATATTGGAGTGCTCTTCTGTGTCTAATACACGACACCGATTTTAGACGCAACAAGAATATGAGACAGATTTTGTGTGTACTCTGCTTACACCCCAAAAGCTGCATATGCTAGAATATTGGAATGGTAAAAGCTTTAGGAAAATTGAATCTCGACATTGGGTCCTAGTCGATTCATTCAGCAAATCTTGTTTCCCCACGAAACTAGAGAACTGCATCAATTGCTTGCATAAAGTACATACATAATTATATGTGATCATTGCTCGAACCACGACCAAACGAATCACATGCAGCTCGCTTCAGTATGGCACATCGTAATGCCATACACCATTGCTTCTCAACAGGGGTTCATAATGTGTTTCAAACAATAATTTAACTTCCATGTGGAAAATTAAGGTTTTCCAAATTCACAGATGGACATGCCAGGTTTGAGCATAATGGTGAACTTGCCCACCTTTCTGTACTACTCGAACATGAGCACGTGAACTTACCACCACCTAACACATCAAGAACAAAAACACAGACGAACAAGTAACGAAAAAAAAAAAAACGATGGACATCTTGTTACATTTCATCGTCTTGAATGGATAATTTAGAGAATCTAAATGTTACAGGGCACTAGAAGGACAAATTTTACATGAAGAGGTCAAGCAAAGGCCACAAAAAGGGTCGAAGAAAGAAATGATAAATAATACAATAAAAATATGAATAATGGAAAATTTCCTACAAATGGAGGCTCCTAATTGTCAAACTTCTTTGGTTGACGCCCGCCACTGGGAAAAACTTCTGGACAGTGATCGTAATGAATCTTTAGGTTTAGATAGCATTTTCCCATATAGTTTCTTTCGTGCAAGGTCAGAATATTTTGTTCCTCGGTCTCTGGTTCTCTCTATCTGCATATAATAAAAAGCAAATGGAGAAACGGAATCATATATCTCACTGGCCTGAATAAGATGTACAAGGTAAGCTTCGGATACATTTGGCAGTGGGGACAGTCATGACACTACTAAGTAGAATTGCGAGTCATGCAACTTTTGTTAGAATAAACCTTACCAGCACATGAAAACAATTAAATCAAGTAAATATAAGAAGAGTGATCCTAGTATAGTCAAAACAAAACATGTCCTTGCTTTTATAATGCCTACATTTACTACGTCTATTGGATTAAAGATAAAGGGGCGTTTGGTATGCGGAATACTATATAGCCGGGAATTTTATATTCCCGGGAATTAAATTCCAAGGAATTAAATTCCCGGAAAAATTATATCCCATGTTTGGTGACAATATAAATATTCCCGGGAAAAAAATAAAAAATAATAATAACGAAAAAAATGAACAAATATAAAAAAAAAACCGATAAAAGGACAAAAAAACCGGTAAAAAACGAAAAAAAAAACGAAAAAAAAATCGTAAAAACGACAAATAACAAAAAACGACAAAAACGATGAAAAAACGGTTAAAACGACAAAAATGACCAAAAAAACGACAAAAATGTATAAACGACAAAAAAAAAAATGGTAAAACGACAAAAATAACCAAAACACGACAAAAACGACATAAAATCGGTAAAACGACAAAAAAAAACAAAATGCGGTACAAAATGACAAAAAAATCGGTTAAAACAAATAATCGATAAAAACGACAAAAAGAACACAAAATCGGTTAAAACGACAAAAAATAACCAAAAAGCGACAAAAAACGACAAAAAACGGTAAAAGCGACAAAAAATGATAAAAAACGAAATAAATAAGTAAAAATGACCAAAAAGCGAAAAAAACGACAAAAACGACTAAAAATCGGTAAAAACAGCAAAAAAAAACTACAAAAACGACAAAAAAAATCGCTTAAAACGACACAAAATGACAAAAAAGCGACAAAACAGGGACAAAAGTGGATAAAACGACAAAAAATAATCAAAAAGTGACAAAAAAGACAAAAAAGGGTAAAAACGACAAAAAATTTGCTTAAAACGACAAAAAAATGGGTAAAAACGACAAAAAATGACAAAAAAACGATAAAAACGAAAAAAAATAATCAAAAAAGTTGACAAAAAAAGACAAAAAATGAGTAAAAACGACAAAAAAATTGCTTAAAACGACAAAAAATTGGTAAAAACGAAAAAAAATGACAAAAAAAAAACGATAAAAAACGACAAAAAATAATCAAAAAGTGACAAAAAAGACAAAAAATGGATAAAAACGACAAAATCCGCTTTAAACACGACAAAAAATTGGTAAAAACGACAAAAAATGACAAAAAAAGCGATAAAAACGACACAAAATAATCAAAAACAGTGACAAAAAAAAAGATAAAAAATGGGTAAAAACGACAAAAAATTGCTTAAAACGACAAAAAAATTGGTAAAAACGAAAAAATGACAAAAAACTAATAAAAACGACAAAAAATAATCAAAAAGTGACAAAAAAAAGACAAAATGGGTAAAAATAACAAAAAAATTCGCTTAAAACGACAAAAAATGGTAAAAACGACAAAAATGACAAAAAAGCGATAAAAACGACAAAAAATAATCAAAAAGTGACAAAAAAGACAAAAATGGGTGAAAAACGACAAAAAATTGCTTAAAAACGACAAAAAATTGGTAAAAACGACAAAAAATGACAAAAAAAACGATAAAAACGACAAAAAAGAAAAAAAAAAAATGTTCAAAACTAATCAAAATTGATCAAAAAAGAAGAAAAAAATTTAAACAATTTTTTTTTGCCCGGGCAAAAGAAAAATATCCACCTATTCTCAAGGGATAGAATTTCCATGTTTTGTGGGTAAACTATTTACCCGGGTATTTATAATTCCCGGGAATAAATTTTTTATAAGCCAAACAAACGTGGTAATAGATTCTCATCTTAAATTTTTCCGGGAATAAAAAAAAATACCGCGTACCAAATGCCCCCTAAGTAAAAGACAAAATCATCATGCAAGTATATGCTTGCCTATTGAAAAAAAAAAGTGTGCATATTAGATTAAATTACTCCAGCTTGCACCTTCATAATAAAACAAGTCCCAACAACCCCCACATCTGAGACTCGGTGGTCCAAACACCACTGATCAGTCTCTTGTATCTCTGTCCATCAATCCTACTTTGAAAATGTTTCCAGAAAGTGTGGATATTGCTACTTATCATATCTACTTTAACTATCATCCCCAGCCAATATTTTGAGAAGCAAAGCCAAAGAGAAGCTTGATATAACTTGGAAAACAGGTTGCAGGCTTCTCTATTTAGCATGTTTCTACAACTCAAACTATTATTGATGAATTCCATTTTAGGAAGTACCCATTTGTTTATATCCGTACTTTGATGTTGTGATCGAACCAAACTAGAAATTAGTTAAAACATTTGCAGCTCGAACTCATCGGTTTCATTTGCATACTGATTCAGATAACTCTCAGTAACCCTGTACTGACTACTGAGACCCCATATTGCGGTATCTACTGCATAAAATGTGATCATGTTGTATAAACTTCTAGGATTAAAATAATTTAGTGATATTTCCTTTCTTTTGCATGAAAGTATCATGGGTGTTAGTCAATCGACAGAGCATGATGTGTCATCTGATAAAGGCTACCATCGGTAGCTCTCTGTTGCAGAAGTTGGAGTTTCCCATGAACGAAACGAAATGTACATGAAAACATATTGGAGAAGATATTCATTCAAAACCTAGAGTCTGCTGACATATTCCTGTAACACATGATTAACAAGTCTAAGGCCCTGAGTATTTTGCTTGCCATAAGTAGAGATACTGTAATGAAGTTTAAACTTTTTCATCGTTAGCACTTTGTTTCAGGCCATACTTATTTGAGTTTAGTATTTATCATTTGAGTTTAGTATTTATCAAAGATCTACTTATTGTCAACAATTATAAACACCCTATTGCACTGGGTAAGAATGTCTAAGCCATGCCTAGAATGTGACTTTGAGGGTAAGTGCCATTTTTAACTTGCTGCATTCATACCTCATGAAATGCTCGTAATGCCATTTTTAACAGACTGCTTCGGTTCGGGGTCCCAGTCCCTGACCCAAAGTGTGTTTTGTGTGAGACAGAGAATGAATCCATAGGGCATCTGTTCTTTCAGTGCAATGTGGCGTGGAGCATCTGGGCAGAGCAGAGCCGGAGATACTTGGGAGGAGTTGGAAGGGAGCGTGACTTCAGAGAAATCCTTAAGTGGATTGGAGATTGCAGGGGCCAGGAGCAGAGTTGGGCCAGACGTGCACGATTGAGGCTTGCTGCATCAGTTTGGCATGTCTGGAGGGAGAGGAACCGGCGCATTTATGAGGGACTGACCACCCCACCGGTGGGCATCCTTCATAACATTGAGTCGGATGTACTAGTAATGTCCCCCTGAGTTGGGATTGTATCTCTATGCTGTAACCTTATTGCGCTGATAGTGGAATAAAATTTACCCTTTTTCAAATATATATATATATATATATATATATATATATATATATATATATATATAAAGAACAGCTGAGGAAGGCCTACAAACAAGATGTCTGTTTGTGTGTATGAATGGAACAATATAGGGGAAGACTGATTAACTGCAGCAAAACTCATGACTAACATGAGAGGTTACAGAAATTTTATATACTACCTCTCCTCTCCGAGCAATTTATACAATTTAATGAAATATTTTCAACTGTAAGATTGATAAGAAGTGCTCAAAACTCGTCTACGAAAAGAAGAATGCCTTAGAGATTACAACCTCATAAAAAGGCCTTGGACAACATTCAAGTCTAATGATCAAGTCAATTAATTGAGTTACAAGACCATATCAACAATTTAATGAAATATTTTCAACTGTAAGATTGATAAGAAGTGCTCAAAACTCGTCTACAAAAAGAAGAATGCCTTAGAGATTACAACCTCATAAAAAGGCCTTGGACAACATCCAAGTCTAATGATCAAGTCAAGTAATTGAGTTACAAGACCATATCAACTAGTTCAGTACAAAAAAAAAACCACCGGCATCAATGTCATTTCGTAGCTGATTTTCTTACAATGGGAATGTAGTAAACTTCTTAAGCAAAATGTAGTAATTGTCCTATAGGTTTGTGGTGTTAGCCATGATTACAAGCATTGGTCCATGCGTACAAAATGTAGTAATTGTCCTATAGGTTTAAGGATTTTTTTTCTTCATTTTTCAGTAGATTTCTTTCTTTTTCTTTTTTCCTTTTTTTGTTGTTTGGGGGGGGGACCTTTTTTTGAACCGCGGCCACCTAGGCGCCCGCCTAGCGCCTTTTATAACCTTGGTCCGGCTACAGGATCGTGGTGTGCACAGTCATGATTGAGCGGAGCATGCGATGAAGATCTATCCGAGCGGTTGATTGAGGAATGATGCAACAAATGCAGGAATTGAGGAACGACGTGCATTGAATATACCTGGATACTATATGGGGAGATGTGTAATAAACCCGAGCTTTAGCTAAGTGGTAGGCAGTAGATATGGACTTACCATTTCAATATATATTGAACGGAAAATACGTCATCGGTCGTCAATGAGATATTCAATGTCTATTAAGGGAATGCTAATCTAATTTTCTTTTCCTAACTACATACTCTCTTCTTGTAACTCATTGAGAGCACAATAACAATACTCCTGGAAGAATCCATGGCGGCCATGGAGCATAATAAACACAGTCATCATGTTGACGAACTATAGAGAATTAACATGGCACCATCCTCAACAAAGAGGGTGTTGCTATTGAAGGAGAGAGGCTGGCAAGTTTGTCCAGCTTGTCATCGTCATCAATGACGTTCTCATTTGTGACATCGATGAGGTTTGGAGGACTCGGACCAAGCTATTCTGTTTTTACTATCCGCAAAAGCTATTCTCTTTTTACTGATCTGCAAAGATGACATCAAAATTGATGTCACTAATCACTAAGAGGTATATATAAAGATTGATGCATGTGATGATTGAATCTCTTGATGACAATAAAGGTATGACATTTTTCCGATGATTTCCAATAAGGAAGGCAGCAAAGACGAAGGCATGTTGGTAGGTCTATGGGGGCATGCTATTTGCTTGCGCCAACCATCTTATACGAGATTTTGCTAAAGAATTAAGGGATCATAGTACCATGCAAAGAGTTGGGTGAGGAAGTTCCTGGATGGATCCATCTTGTCCTAGATGGAGGGATGTCAAGATGTAGCATGCTATAAACTAGTGGGAATTAGAAGTTTTCTTAATCAGTTATAGTTAAAATATCTCAATTATCTTTAATCCAATAGTTAAGATTTGTTTCTCATGTTCTCTTATAGGTTGTTCTTCTCACATGATCACTCCTATATATTTTTATTTTTATTGAAATGGTAAAGTCTACATCTACTGTCAGGGTTAAGTACTTCATTACATCAATCTATGCAGACTATGCCCAGTCCAGCCTCTGCACGTTGTTGATTTTTATGTCTATTGCAACCTCCTCAGTCTACTACTCAGGTTGATTTCCATCGCACGTTCTATCCATACTGATCGTCAATCTCACTATCCTCTCAGCCTGCACAGGCCGCTCCTCCAAATCCGAGTCTAAATTAGACGCTACCTATATATCTTGGTTCATCTCCATTTTTAATTAAGCACATAGCACTCCCATAGAAATCCGAACCACCAACCTGGCTTTCCAGTTCCTTTTGTCTCCAAGACTTGCCACTTGGCTCAGGTGTATTCTCTGGCTCTCTCCATAAGTATCTTCACATCTTCTTCAATCCTCCTCTTCTCAACCATTGTGCTCCAATGTCTTTTGCTCTGGTAGTCCACCTCCACACCTCTACATTTCTGGTTGTAGGATCTTCTTCAGGATTGGTTCCTTTCTCCTTGATTTTGCACACTTGCATAGTAGGAGATTGAGATTCTATATGCCCAAAGCATTTGCATCCTTCACATGCTAGGGAATCAATTCATAATATTCTGGTTCTTTTACTTCCTTGCCACCTTTTGTCTGTATAGTGATGCTCTCTGGCAATTTGTCTCTTGCCTTAACTTCTATTAGAACACTTGCATATGCTAGCCTATAGTAGATGCAGTAGCTGAATCCATACATAGTTAAATCCCTATTAATACTTGCTAGCTTCTCCAAGATCTTCTCTCCAGAACAGAAATGCGGGCACCCTGATTGGGATATAGGTGAGGATATCCCTATCCAGCTCTATGTCTAGAGTCAATCATCTCATGATGAGAAGCATCCTATCCAATAGCCAAGGACTTCCATCTGTATAGTATGCTCTCTGGCAATTGTCTCTTGCCTTAACTTCTATTAGAACACTTGCATATGCTACGCTATAATAGTTACAGTGGTTGAATCCATGCAGAGTGATATCCCTCTTAACAATCGCTAGATTTTCCAAGATCTTCCCTCCAAAACATGAGTTTGAAGTGCGGGGAACCTCACCCTGATCTCACCCTGACTGGGATAAAGGTGAGGAGATCCCTATCAAGCTCTATGCCTAGGCTCAATCATCTCATGATGAGAAGCCTCCATCAAATAGCTAAGGACCACTATCCAAGAGTGTCACATTCTTCCTTTGTTCTAAACTTGAAGAAGAAAGATCCATTCTCTCCATAACATATAGGATTCCATGAAACAGGAGTTGCTACTTTGGCAAAGGTGAAGGGGATACCTCTTCTTATATTGTTATTTGAATTGGATAGCCATCCTATCTTTTTCTCTCGTCTCTGTTTATATGCAATATTTATTTTTGCCATTTAGACTTGGTCATCTTCTTTCGTAGATCTGGTGACTTGCTTTGTTTATTAGATCATGCATAGCGTTGCAACACATAGAATCACTTTGCCAATTGGTTAGAACCACTAGGTTGCCAAGCCATAGTCGACATGACATCTTTCTTTGTTTCTTTCCGACCACCTGGGGCCACCCTTATCTTCTTCCTGGATCATCTGCAATCTTGTCGCCCTAACTAATAGGAAGAAAACACGAGAGTGCCCAAAGTATTAATGGTAGGTACTCAAGGAACTAGGATTTCTCCAGGAACTATGGTTTCTCCGAACCCTTATCATAGCTTGCAGCTGTCATTGTTTTATATATTCTTTGAAACTCTAAGTCTACATCTATTGTCCCACATAAGCTCGACTCTTTTATCTCGGACTATACCGGATCTGTCTCTCTATACACTAATCCTCGAATGCAACTCATTGATCCACTACACGAGCCAATCTCAATGACACATTTTACTCGGGTTGATCGTCAGTACCATGATTGTAAGTCTCAATTCCAATATTCGTATTTATACGAGTATCCGTTTCAGTATTTATGTATTTATTTGTATCCTAATACTGATACGATATCTTGTACCACGTCTACCAATACGATGTTGTGCAATACTACAAGTCTAGTTTTCTGTTTTGAATTCGATTTCAAGATTTCCAGGATTTCGATTTTCGAAAATCGCACAAGCATATTGCACGTGGGATAATCGATGGTTAAAATCTAACTAATTGACCTATCCAACTAAATTCATATTAATGAATTTCTTGGAAAGATAACCTACATACCACCCTATACCCTAGAGACTCAAGACAATGCCATGAACCCGAGCTCGGACCTGCATGTAGAACGACTACCTTGAAACCTAATTTCTAGATCAAAAATAAGTTAACAATTTACTACCAATATACTGCTAGTATACCACTAGTACATTGTGGTGCTCGATTTGAGCCAGTCAGCAGTATTGACTTGGTTGCTTGTTTATCCATTGGGTAATTCTGATTCTTGGAAGTGACTCGGATTGGTGGAAGCTTTGGATTGATGATGTGGCACTCCTCCAATGGAGGATGAGGCCAGGTATAAGCCTCAACATCAATGTTCTCTCTCTCTCTCTCTCTCTCTCTCTCTCTCTCTCTCTCTCTCATCCTCTTCCTTCTTCCTTCTTCCTTACTTGGAGAGCTAGGAGCTGCCATCGTTGGAGCTAGGGCCTGGTAGTATACCCGGCCACATGGTGGATTAGGAAGGGCTTGACACTTGCACTTGGATTTCAAAAAAAGACACTTGCACTCTTGCACTTGGACCCTTTGTAGACAAGTATACCTTGCTCATGAAGGAGGTTTTGGCTCATTTCTGATTCTTATGAATCAATCCTGATTTCATTGTATTATTTGAGCCATTAGGGTCATAACATGCTAAATTACATCGTCTTTTATTGGTTTTCGTTTACTTGTCAACCTAGCTAAAATCCTAATTTAAGTAAAGAATTATTCCAAAGCAGTTTTCTAAGATCCATTGGTGTTTTCCAGGGCACACACATAGACCATTGGAGTTACATTATACTAGATACACATCCTTTTTAGTTTAGAATTAATCATTTCATGTTAATATGCTCTAAATCTAGAGTTAAGGATAAATTATCATAACTTTGTGTATACACATTGTTTGACGCAAAATGAATTTGCACACCTCATATTTTTGTAATCTGATTATATATTACCCATGGAGGGAGGGAGGGAGAACAGGCCCTCGTCCCAACGTGCTCTCAAGGCCCGGTAAGAACGAGGGGAAGGGGGGGGGGGGGGGGGGGGGGGGGGGGCTGTTCACGCGCATGCGTGCGATATAAAGAACGGGTGCACGCACGTGTATGTGCATGCGCGTGTGATGCGCATGTCATGACACATAGAAAGTTTATGATGGATATCAAACTTGTAGAACTGAAAAAGATTGAGAAACGAGAAAGTTTGAGGCCAACCCCCAACTCAAAACATTAGGATTATGTCATTGCTTCATACCACCAGTATATCGGCGGTATATTGGTGTTATACTACTAATATACTGGCATTTTTGAGTAGGGCCTAATCTAGTGTTCTTTTGTGTGATGATTTTGCACAACTTTGCTCTGATTCTCATCGTAACTTTTCTTGACCCTTGCCAATACTAAAGTACACTCATTTCTATGTTAGGCTTAGGTCTTGGCTGCATTTGGTTCCCAGGCTCTCTCTTATCCCATTTAGTTTGTTTATGACATGAATACGTGTTTTTCAGGGGTTTTGAATTTCTGAATTGTGTTTGATACTTTGATTAGAGAGTGATATTGTACGGCATAACTAGTCTTAGGAACCCTTAAACGTTGTTTCTATGATATTGTGGCACTAATACGCACCACATCCCTAGCTCTTGTTATATGTGTTTATGTACCTATATATGTTATATATGTACCCTATCACATGAACACATTTCACTTTTCATATTTTTATCCGATTTCTCATAATTACTCGTCAAGGTGTTAAATGGGCCGGGCGGCCCGGTGCCCGGCCCGAGCCCGCCTGGCCCGACCTCCTGTTAGCCCGGCCCGGCCCGCCCAAAAACCCGGACCGGCCCAGCCCGAAGAGCCAAGTGGTCCGGGTCGGGCCCCCCCCTTCGAGCCCAAGCCCGGCCCGGCCCGGACCGGCTGGAAATTTTTTTGTTTTTTTTTTTTTTAAACGGTCGGCCCGGTTGGCCCGGCCCGGTTGGCCCGAACCGGCCCGGCCCGGTCTGGCCCGGTCTGAACCGGCTGACTGATTTTTTTTTTTTTTTTGAATTTCAGGGGGGTATTTTACCAAAATACCCCCATAATATAGCTGTTATAATAACGTTAGAGGGGTATTTTGGTCATTTTTCAAGAAAATGACCAAAAAACCACTCCAACAACTATATTTTGAGGGTAGAGGGGGTCATTTGGCATGAAAAAAATTCTATAAATAGCCCATAAAATCCATATTTCTAACACAACTCACTCATTCAATCTTCATACAATTTTCATTAAATTTCCATCAATTTGCGAAGAAGCTCCCAACCCCGCTCAAGGCTCAACTCCGAAATCCGGCGTCCGATTTAATATTTTTTCTTCTCTTTCTCTCTTAAAAATTCAAAAAAATTTTATATTGTTTGAACAAAATTTGTTTGTATTTTTCTTACTCTCTCTCCCTCTCTTTTACTTGCTCTTTTTTTTTCGGGAATTTTTTTTCCGGTGTATTTTTCTTCTCTCCCTCTCTTTTATATTAATTTTTTATAATGGCCGGAGAAGGTTCTAACCCACCTACCGGTGATGCCGGAAATTCTTATGAATATTTTAATACTTATTTTGAGCAAAATCCTATTCCTGATGATATTCCTGAAGATTTAGTAGGATCCCCTCCAGAAATTGCGAGTTCCAATCAGAATGTGCCAAAAAGAAAGAAGAAATCAAAGTATTGGGAATTTTTTACTATTCTTTATCAAACTAATCCCGATAATTCTCTTGTTTTAGATCCGAAAGGAAATCCAATTGCGTACGCGGCACAGTGCAAGAAATGTGCCAACATATACAAATGGAAGACTGGAGGTGGCACGGGTACAATTTCAAGACACTACGAGACCTGTTACGGGAGGGACACAATTCCTGCATCTCAAACTCAAATAAATTTTGATGGAGGTAGCACGGGATCGAACATGGGTACGTTTTCTTATTCTGCCGCTCGGCATAAAACTGAGTTTACAAAATATTTGATTTCTGATGAACTTCCTTTCACTGCGGGTGAAAGTGATAATTTATATGATTATGTCACATCTTCTTTAAATCCTTGTTTTAGTAAAGTGCCTAGAGGCGCCGCTAGAAAAGAGGCTATTAGACTTTTTCATGAAAAAAAAGAGGCTTTAAAAGAAAGTTTTTTGCATGTTAGTCAAATAGCCATTACTTCTGATATTTGGACAAGTAAGCAAAATTATGCTTACATTTGTATCACAACACATTACATAGATTCACAATGGGTGTTGCAAAAAACGCATCATCTGTCTAAAGATATTAGAATTTCCACACACAGGCTCCATAATAGCAAGCGCTATTATAGAACACGTGCGTGAATATGATATTCACCAAAAAATATTTTCTGTTTCTTTTGATAATGCTAGTAATAATACTTCTGCCATCTCTTCATTACAACTATTATTTCAACCCATTTTAGAAGGTAGATTAATGCATGTTAGATGTGCTTGTCATATTATTAACTTAGTAGTAAAAGAATGTCTTGATTATTTTAGCTCACATTTAGATACTCTTAGACAATGTTTACACAGTTTAAACACGTCTCCTGCACGGCAACAACAGTTCAAGGCCACATGCTTACATTTTAGTATTCGTTTTAGAAGATTTGTAAAGGATGTTCCACATAGATGGAACTCAACTTATTTAATGTTGAAGTCCGCAATTCCCTTTAAAGATCCTATTACATATTATTGTAACACGGATCTCAATTTTGAATTTCAAGTAACTGAGGATGATTGGGAAGTTGCTAGTTCAATTTATGATTTTTTAGAAACTTTTTACAATGCTACACGTACTCTTTCCGGTGTTTACTATCCAACTTCTTGCCTAGCTTTACAAGAACTTTGTAACATTTCTTTCTTATTTTCTAAATATAGAACTAACCACAATTTTGCTTATGTTGTACAGAAAATGGAAGCAAAATTCAAAAAATATTGGGGCGATGTACCTTTATTGTATTGCTTGTCTTCAATTTTTGATCCTAGAATCAAATTAGATGGTGTAGATACATTGTTAGATGACTTTGGACAGAACATGAATGTTGATGTTAGTGGCATAAAAGTAGAATTTCTGGCAACTTTGGATAGATTAGTTATTCATTATGAAGACAAAGCACCAACTCCCCGCCCAACTCAAGGGCCTAGTGGTAGTAGTAGCTCTGGTTTGGTGTCTAAGTTGACACACGCCAAACGTATACTACAACGGAAGAAACAAAGACAATCTTCCCAACCGACCCAAGAGTTGTCTTTATACCTTAGTTCTTATGAGGAAGAAGACGATTCTTCCACTCACTTCACCATTTTAGAATGGTGGAAAAAACACGAGAAAAGATATCCTGTACTTTCTATGATAGCACGTGATCTACTAATGGTTCCGGTGTCCACGGTAGCATCGGAGTCATGTTTTAGTTCAGGTTCAAGAATTTTGAGCAAGAAGAGAAGCCGGTTGCTGCCAGATATCTTGGAAGCATGTGTATGTGTCCAAGACTGGGTCCATGCCGAGAAAAGAACTCAAGACAAAGTAGATGAAAGTGCCGACATCAACGAGCTAGACTTCGAATCGCTTAGAATTGGTGAATCATCTAGAGCGGTGCAAGATGAATGAGGCAAAGGTATGAATACTAACTTTGATATTTTTTTCTCCAAAAAAAAAAAAAAAAAAAAAAAAAAACTTTGATATTTACACTTTCGGAATTTGTACTTTAAAAATTTATACTTTCAATGTATACTTTAAAATTTTCTAATTTATACTTTCAATGTATATTTTAACAAACAAAGAAAGTAAGTAAATAATTTTTAAAAGTAAATAATTTATACTTTAAAAAATTATACTTTCAAAAAAAACAAACAAAGAAAGTAAATAATTTACAAGAAAGTAAGTAAAATATAAATAATTTAAAAAACTAAATAAATTATAAATCATATTAATTAAAAGAAAGTAAGTAAAATATAAATAATTTAAATTAACAACTAAAATAAATTATAAATTTTATTACTTAAAAGAAAGTAAGTAAAATATAAATAATTTAAATTAACAACTAAAACAAACTAAATAAATTAAAAATATAAAAAAACATTTTTTAACTTCGCCTATGCCGGTCCCAAGCCCGGAAAAAGAAGGAGGGAAAAATGTTTAAAATTTATACAAATATTACTAAATTTAAACTTTAAAAAAACTTTATACACTTAGAATAAACTTTATAAATAATTTTATATACTTTATAAATTTTATATAAAATTTAATAAACTTTATAAATTTAAACTTTATAAATTTAAACTTTATAAATTTATACTTTAAAAAAATGTAAAATAAATTTGTAAACTTTAAAACACTTAATACACTTACAATATATTTATACATAAATGTAAACTAAAATAATATATTAGGATAAATAATTTATAATGAAATTTTAACACTTAATACACTTACAATATATTTTAACATCAATTATTTACTATGAATTTTTAACATAAACTTTTTATCAAATTTTTCAAAAAAAAAAAAAAAAATTCAAAACCCAACCCAAGCCCGAACCGGCCCGACCGAAGCCCGGACCCGGCCCGGCCCGCTGGCCCGAACCGGCCCGGCCCAGCCCCTCCTCCGCCGGTCCTGTGGGCCGGGCTGGGCTTGGATTTTCCCGACCGGGCCGGGCCAGGCCCGGCCCGCTGTCAGCTCCGGTCCGGTCCGGGCTTGGCCCGAGCCCGGTTCGAACCGCCCAATGTGGGCTGCGGGCCGGCCCGGCCCGGCCCGATTCACAACTTGAATTACTCGGTGAGGGTCTTGTAGTATATCTCGCACCACCTTGAGGTGTCCAGCCTGACTATACTGAATCCGTACACCTTGTACCGGGTTACCCTAGGGTAACGACATAATCATTCTATTTTACCTGTTACATACATGCATTGATCCAATACGGAAATCCATGTATAGTTTGGTTGTTTGCTAGTACCGTAGACCAGAACTAGGTAGGTTCGCTTGTGACCGTTATAATTTGGTAAATCCGATTGCATTGGTACTTGGAGTCAAACATCAAAAAAAAAATGTTTTCAGCCTAGTAAATATATCCCAATATGTTGTCCTTAGCTAGAAAGTCCAGTCCAAGGTTTGTCTCGAAGTGTATCTTGCATCGGTTTACCAGATATTGTTCCAGCGATACAAGAGCATTATATTTATTCCAGCATTTCCGACGTGTGTATGATACATAGATGCCAATTAACGTGGTAGTCAAGTCGATGACTACTAGTGTTCTTGCTTGTTATGACATACATGAGTGAGTGCTTACTTGATTGGATGGACGCACGAATTCACACATCTTGTCCAGTATCTATTAGTCCCGATATGGTATATAGAATTGATTCGCCGAGTATCCACGGCTGAAGGATCGAAATATAAATTGTAGGGTTAACATAACTAGAGTAATCACATAAATCTTTGTAGAGCGAAGGATTTTGATTTCCGTGCTATCTTGTTGGCTAGTTATCTAGACTCGGTTACTCCTATAGGCAAGTCGTGATCTTCCAGTTTTACTATGTTACATTCCGATATAGACCACCAAAATGATACCCTGGTAGTGATAGCGAGATGTCAACATGATATATTTTGTATTCTGACCGGTTAGCACAACATCCTGCAGTGCACGATCAAAAGAATCCTGACAGCATTAATAACCATGATAACTTAGGTAGTTGTAAATAGTAAGTCGTAGGAATTGTGTGGCCGGTGCATAGTTTTGTGAATTCGTTCATTCTTCTTTACTACTATTTATTATTCGGCCATTGGTTTTCTGATACATGCGTTAGTACCAGATCGTCCCCTATTCTAGTTCTTGTATTTGTATTAACTAATTACTTTTCTGTCAATTATGTTTTGGGATTATGACTTGGTACCGCACTGATCCCCTGTATTTACTGCTTTATCCTTAGTTCACGATATTATGTTTTTTCGATATATGTATATGTATCATGTTTTTTGTGTTTTGTGTGTTTTGCTAGTTTTCGTCTACCTTCGAACTTTTCTTGTAGTACTTGTTATTAGGGGTTGACCCCTCTAATTTTGTATAGTCGGATCTTATAGTGGAGCCAGATGATCTTCTACCACTTTTACTCAATGGTGCACATCAGGAGAAGTGGATTTTTTTCCTACTCTTACATCTGTATATCTATTATTTGTGGCATTTAGCCAAAGGCACTTGTTTAGTCCTCATGCATCTAGGAGCTTGTTCCCTATTTTTTGGACAACATAATTGTTTATTTAAACTACAGTTGATTATATGGTCATGTATGACTGACATTGGTGCTACTATCACATTTTGATATACTAGCTTTATGATCATTTATAATATAGCGTACGTGACGTCCTACTGCTCTTTTATTATATGTCATCTTTATTGTGACTTGTTTGATAGATTAAGATATATGAGTTACTGATAGGTCATAGGAGGTTGTTGGATTGTAGAGTAACTCTCGTCTTTATGCAGCCATAATCGTACTTCAGGGTGCTAATGTAGCGTAGCTTGCCTAGTATATGCCTTCGTTCTCCATATTTCGATACTGGGACATTGCAATGATTCTCTTGCCTAGGTAGACAACTCCTCCAGGTCCGGCTCTCAATCAGCCTCTATATGAAAATTCTGATTCATATACCCTTTAATATTTAAGTGTATAGCGCGTACAAGAGGGTTTGAACCTCTGACATGTTTTCACATATCTTTATGTCAATGCCTATATATATATATATATATATATATATAAAAAAAAAAATATATATATATATATATATATATATATATATTGGAAGAAGGTACTTTGTATTTATAATTAGACAAAAATAAGCTACAAGTCAAGTCCCAATGGGAGACTTAAAGTTCTCCATCACTTTTACATCATACTCTATGTTATGTATCAACCGAATAATGGGCGTAGTCACCAGCTCAAAAACTCTATGATTCATTTCTTCCCATATATGCTAGACAGCAACCGCCAACTAAATCCTACCTATTTTGTACCACTGGGAATCCCGACTCTTTTCAGTCATGATATCTGTCACCTCCTCCCTCCAATTCCGAGGACCATGAGTCTGCATGTTGAGCTAAGAGCATTGATGTTGCCAACAGAGGATGTGAACGAACAACTGAAAAATAGTAATCCATAGATTCACAATCTAGCTTGCACAGCTCACAAATAAGCGATGGAACCAGCTCACAAATAAGCGATGGAACCTGAACACCAAACCTCGTAAGCCGATCCCGAGTAAGCAACCTCCCAAGGCAGAGTTTGTACAGGCAAAATTGCATTTTGGAGGTCACCTCCTTGGTCCAAACTACCTGTGCCAACTCCATAGGAGGGTGAACCTCCCTAATAGACGCGTAGATAACATAGTGAGGAAATGATTGATGTCCCGTGTCAGTCCACACCCAACGATTCCCCTCCGAACTCTGGGGGTCCACCTGGACTTCATCAATCTCCTGACGAAACTGTCGCGTCGTAGGGTGAAGATCCGTCCTCCACGCTCCATCCCGCAGAATAGCACTAACTCGTGTCCTCCTTCCCACCGCTGGCAGCGCCTTCCATCCCACTCGCTCCACCAAACTTTGATGGTTGATCCAAGGATCAAACCACAAATCAGTAGTTGCTCCGTCCTTTATCACTATGAAATAAGGCCCTTCAATGTAGTATAGTGAGATAGCAAGTTCTTCCATGTAACGGAGTTGTTGCTATTGGCCCGGGTCTCCCAGAAAGATTGGTCCTTCAAATACCTCCCCTTCATTCAGACCGCCCACAAGGAAGAATCCTGTACAAGAAATCGCCAAGCTTGCCTCAGGCTCGCAGTATCACGCAGGGTCCGTAAGGACTGCAAACCTACACCTCCCTCCTCCCGAGGTCGGCAGAGAGTCGTCCATTCAATAGAGTGTAAGCCCCTCTCCATATAAAGTCAGCACATAGTTTTTCGATTTTACTAATGGTCGCAGTCGGGAGCACGAGGGTCATCAACCAGAATCAGACAATGGCATATATAACAGAGCGTACCAGCTCAATGCGACCTCCAAAGGATAGGCTCTAGGAAAGCCATCCCTCCAATCTACGTTGTGCATAGTCAACCAGACTTTGACATTCAACCTCTTTGGCATAATTGATAGACAATGGAATTCTCAAATATTTGACTGGTAGATCCCCTTTCTTAACTCCAAGGAGTAGGGCCCGCTCTTCTTTCTGCTGACATGTCTGTTGAAATATGCCACGCTCTTGTCCTTGTTCAGCTGGAGGCCAGTCAATGAGCGAAATTGCTCCATAGTCGAAGTTAAAGCCTCTATCCCATGTCGCGAAGGCACCATACAGACCAACAAATCATCCGCAAAGATAAGATGGGAAACTTGCGGTTGAACCCGTTTGCACAACGGGACAATCTGACGTCTATGGACTGCCACATCCATAAGAGATGTGAAAAACTCCATAACCAAGGTGAAGAGATATGGAGACAACGGATCTCCTTGCCGAATCCCTCTTTATCTACGAAAAAAAACCGTATGGTTGGCCCCTCACTAATACTGAGAATGAGGGAGTGGATATGCAGACACAGACCCTATCCACCCAAGTACGGTCGAAGCCTATAGCAACCATAATATGGTACACAAACTCCCTATTGACAAAGTCGTATGCCGTTCGCAGATCGAGCTTGACGCATACTTTGTCCCCTCCAGGTTTGTGGAAGTCCCGAAGCAACTCATTACCAGAAATAGGCCGCCCCTTTACAAAAGTCGCTTGGTTGCTAGATACCAAGCCCTGCATTACCTGCTCCATACGTCTGCACGTCAAGTGAGTGATAATTTTATATAAATAATTGTAGCAGGCGATAGGCCAAAAATCGCTGAGAGACGTCACTCCTTCCTTCTTCGGGATCAGAGTCAAAAAGGTATGATTGAGCTCCCTAAGAAGTTTGTCGTTCTCAAAGAAGTCTCTGACGATCACCAGGACCTCCTCCTTCAGAATATCCCAATGGACTTTATAGAAGTGACTCCCAAAACCATCCGGGCCAGGGGATTTATTAGAGTCCACAAACTAGTCTCTTGCATACAATATCCGAAAAGTCAGATACATAGGAATTTTGATTATATAACTCAGTATAATACCTGACCGCTTCCTCCTGCAGTGCATTAGCATTGACCACCTCCTTGCCATCTGCTCCATATAGTTTTGAAATGTGATTCCGATGCTCGCGAGCCCGAATAATATCGTAAAAGAACTTGGAGTATTTGTCAACATCACGCAACCATCTACATTTGGCTCGTTGAGCCAAGTCAATCTCTTCCCGTGTGCGTAGAGCCCCCACCTCCTGGCAAAGGTCCTGCTCCATCGCTGCAATGTTACTATTGAGGATATCCCCCTGTAAAGTCTCATGTGCCGTCCGAAGCTGGTCCTCTTTAACAATAAGTTGAGCATAGCGTGTCCCTCTCGCCCAAAGCTTCAAACCGGCCTTCACCCGCTTCAGCCGCTGAACCATGCGGAATTGAGAATTTTCCTGAATAGGAGCGCCCCAACCTGCCTGGAAAACCTCAACGTGGCCGTCCATGCCACTCCTGTCACGCCCCAGAACCAGAATACTGGAGAGCGGGGGCAGACATAGCCAGCTACGTATATAAAATGGAATCCATCTCGCTATACGGTCACGGCTGTCTAGATACATGAGGGTTTATCTACAAGCCAACAGTCTCTTAAGATCATGAACAAGCCTAGTGTCTCAATCACAAGCAAGTAAGTAAAAGTCACAAGATGTATGATCATTAAATATACAATAGTAAGGCGTCCCAAACATTACATATTCAGTTGATCATGAAGCTAGTCGTTACAAAATGTCAGGACTAGCAAGAGTTTAGTCATACATGATCAACCCTAGGATCTGTCAATCATGTTACAGCCCGTAGGCAGATAGTAAGTAAAGTGCAATCGAGCTAAACAGGTGCTCGTCGGCTAAACGCCTCAAAAGAATATTTTTACAATAGAGTGGGAGAGCCAAAAATAACCCACTCGTTGCCAGGGTTCCGTCTAGTGGCCACCATCTGGCTAGAAAGTCGGTAGATCCTCTGGAGCTGCTCCGAAATCTGGCCACACAAAACCAGCTGGGTCAGATCCCAGAAAGAGCAAGTGCCACAAAGGAAGCTTCACTTAGGAACTAAAACCAGCAATCAGCACATGATATAAATAAAAGTAAGAACTGGAGATAAGGAAAGTACATCAAGATGATATACGACGAGATAACCATGGGACTATTCAGATAACCAGGTTACAACCCGTAAACCAAACAAGGACCGGGGTTGTAACCCTTCGTCTGAACAGAACTTGGAATTCTCACCATTTATCAGTAAAATAAATACAGGCATTCAGGTCATGCAGAAATCTGGAACAGGATCAGGACAAGACTAGACTGGTTAGACTTCATCCAATCACTTCACGGCCAAGCAAGAATTACGGCTTGATACTTTAACTAACTAGGGTTGTCACAAGCCTAATTACTAACAAGATGCAGTGAGATTATTCCACAGCCACAAGCCCTGCAGACCATCCAGGTTACCCGGGTTAAAAGATTTAGAGTTGAATTCAGGTGGGTACACCGTCCAGGAAACGAATATACCCTTAGGTAGCTTGAAGGGTGCAACACATGACAGTGTGCTGGAAATGTGCCCTACTCGACGGCAGGCTACAGATCCCAAGGCGTGCCCAGGTAACGGATTGCCTGTAGCTGGAAAATATCGTCATTACTAATGTATTAATCTAGTTATTAGCCTTAGTCCATTTCAATGGGTACTCCTGACCGTGGTACTCAGGAGTCCCCTCCTAGACATGATGCAAGACAGGACTGGATTATTTGTACAAGCACAATCGCCCACGGTGTCCAGGTAATTATACAGGTCATGTCATGTCAGGTAGCCGTCGCAACAGCTTATCAGATACATCATGTCAGGTTTTCATGTCAAGTGTACTAGTCAAGAGTGCGCCACGACGGGCCACTATCAGGTCATGTCAGGTTAGTCATGTCAGGAGTGCACCACTACGGGTCACTGACAGGTCATGCTCAATTATCAATTCCAAACATATCAATGAAATCATGATTTTCAAGTTCAGGCCAAAAGGCGTAAGGATATAAAATGGGCATAAAATATATATATAATAATAATAATAATAAGATAACAAGACAGGGCACAGAAGTCCATGCGGCTCAAGGGGAGTGAGTCCATGCGGCTGGGTCAATACAGGTTCATGCGGCTGGGACTGCACGCTCATGCGGCTCAGGGAGCCCAAGGCGCATGCGGCTGGAAAGGCGGGTTCATGCGGACGAAGGGGAGTCAGCTTATGCGGCTGCGAAGGGAGCAATCGCCATGCGGCCGGGGTTCAACAGCATATGCGGCTAGGATCAGACAAGGTCCTATGCGGCTGAGCAAGGGCGATACATATGCGGCTGGGTGCGAAGGAACTCATGCGGCTGAAAGCTAGCCGCATGAAGTCCATGCGACTCAAGATAACAGGGGCTCATGCGGCTCAATCTGAACAAGGCTATGCGGCCCAATTACTTGCCGCATGAAGATTCATGCGGTCAAGTACTCAAGCAAGTCTTATGCGGCTAGGAACGACTTTCTATGCGGCTGAGCTCGAACGAGTCTCATGCGGCTGGAAAGGCCATGCGGCCAGAGACTTGCCGCATGAGGATTCATGCGGCCAAGTACTGCTCTTCTTCTCCACTTGTCTGAGAAGAGGAGCCAAGCAACCATGGCTTCCAAACTACACAAAACCTTCATCTGGAGCCCAAATCGGAACTTCCATAGGTCAAAATGGGGTAGAACGAGATTCTCTACAACATAGAACCCTCAAAACTCAGAAATAACAGGATTAAGTAGATCAAAACCCAAGAAATCCGAAAATAAAGTAAACTTAGATCTAGAAGAATCTAGCCATGGAAAGTGAAAATGCCAAGTTCTAAAGTAAGTTAAAATGCAGTAAGGAAGAGAGTGAAGCAATAAAATTAGAGTTCCTCCATGAAACAAGTTGCACTTGCCTAGACCTCTCTCTCCTCTCTCTGGTAGGTAAGGAAGTAAATGAGGAAGAAGAAGATGATAAATGAAGAGAGAGAATGGAGAGGGCTAATAAATACAAAGGGTGGTGGTAGGTAGGGGGTTCACCTTGGGTTCATCATGAACCCAATCAAAACCAAGCCAAGCCGAACCAACCAACCCGAACCAGGAATAAACCAAGCCAAGAAGGAAAAGCTAAGCAAGGAACCAAGCAATACAGAATAAAATACGTACACGTATTCCAAAAAAATACGTAATACGAACCACAGGCATTACAACTCCACTTTTTGTTGTACCTGAAAGGGCGCACCTTTTGGGGAGTTGTCGCCGTCAGATAGACGCAGACAGGCGAATGATCACTCGTGCCTGTCGGGAGGCACTCAGCAACCGCATCATGGAACATAGCTAACCACTCCCTATTCCCTAATGCGCGATCAAGTTGACAAGCAACTCGTTTGTGGGTAGCTTTGTTGTGCCATGACCAAATGTGACCCGTCCTCTCCAACACCTGCAGGCCCGATCGCAGAAGGCATTGTTGAAAGTCATGTAGCACTCCATCTGGTACAATCCGACCCCCTACTTTCTCATGTCGAAAGACGATGGCATTGAAGTCCCCCATAAACAGCAGCGACAATTTGAATGATTTCCTTCCATAAGGCCTCCCGAAGTCGTCTATCGTTGTTGCTATACACCGCTCCCAAGATGAAAGCCATCCCCCTTTTATTCGGAAATAAGACAGCAATCAGTTGTTCTGACAAATAAAGTACCTGCCCAGCCCAGCTTTTGTTGTCCTAACTCACCCAGATGTGCGCCACCCCTCCTACCTCCAAGTTGTGCACCTGATTCCACTGATATTGGGTCCTGCGTTGTAGCAGTCTAGGAGACTTAATTTTAGTCTCCAATAACGCTACAATAGAACAGGCTTTTCGCCGCAGAACATCTCTAATCTCCCTCCATCTCCTAATCGCACACGCACATCGGACGTTCCAAGCTAAAATAGACATTTAAAATCTAGAGGATGGTCCCTCAATATCTCCAGAGCCGCCATTAGGGGAGATAGCGTGCTCCATCTGGCCTTCAGCCACTACAATTCCCGTATCCACATCAAGTGACGAAACAGTTCCACTGAGTCCTCCACCACTCTCACAATGGTCCTTCCACCTGCGATTATCTACACATAAATCAGGTGTGCCTATAGGCGAAGCCCCCAACGCGGCCTGCCCCCATCCTCTTTGGCAATGACCGCTCGGCACTTCCTACTTGTGCTCTCCTCCGGCGGTTTGCTGCTATCTTCAATCACCTTCTTTCCCGAACTCCCCTTCCCCCTTTACACCTCTCCTGGCTGTCATAACAACGGCCAAAAGACTTGTGTCGCCTGGACTGGAAAACAATGGTTTGTCCAGGTATAAACCCTTTTCTCGAAATTAGTCGCAGCTCTCCCGGTTGTCTGCCCGTCCATATCCATCTCCATTCCATTTTTGACTCCTATACTAATGGTAGGCTGGCCTCCGAGATCACCTGCTCCTCCGTGCTTCTGCACCACCTGATCCGCCCACTGAGATAAAGGGTTTCTATGGTCAACAATACCCACTTCCTCGTTGGATTGCAGCCCCTCCATCATTGAGGTATCCCACTCCTGAAGACAAGGTTCCCCAACACCATCAAATGGCCCTCTGTCACCGGTAGTATCAAATCTCCCCCTGCCTACCCCTATCAGCGGTGGGTCCCCGGCCTCCCCGATCGGACATCCCTTCAAAGGGTGACCAAAGCATTTACAATGGCAACAAACAAGTGGCACAAACTCATACTGCACCGTCTGACGGAAGATCCCATCTGAAGGCACCTCATATTCAACGAAAGGAGGAAGATCAGCGCTCGCTTCTACTTCTACAAAGATCCGAGCATAACCCATACGGGTTCTGTACGCAGTAGGTTCATCAGCCTTGATTGGTTTGCCAATGACACTAGCAATCTTCATCATCGTAGAGAAGCTCCAGTGATTAGCTGGTAGACCTGGTAATCTGATCCAGATAGGAACTGTAAGGAGAACTTCACGTTCATAGATTGATTCGGACGACCATGCTTTCATAATGATAAGTCTGTCATCAAAAGTCCACGGTCCTCCCTATAAAACACGCTTCATGTCCTCCTGCAAGCAGAAACGCACGAGATTTCTCGTGAGAAAAACTTCATACCACCTCTCGGCCTCCATACCCGCGCCGCGTACGCGCTGAATCTGCCCAAAGAATGGTCTCGGGCCAAGCACGTATAGAATGACTGAGTTGTACCAGTATTATGCGGTCTCAGCAAGGTCTTCTTCCGTCAGGGTCGCTCGCAGTGTTGTGCCCACCATCGTCGACTGGACGTAGGACATCTGCTTCGGCAAGCTAATCCCGCCCACCACTCATCATGTCAGCGTAGGATTTCGGAACACCAAAATTGCGTTGTTCTCTAGCATACTGATTGCCCTTATCAGTAGCCGACCATCTCTGTGGTTGAGGCACACATGATATAAAGACGTTATTCGACGTTGGGCGAGAACTCCCATCTTGTCTCCTAGTCACCCCAGACTCTGCTCCACCGTCAGGCCTCCAGGTCGTTGTGCACCACCCCTAGGTTGAATACCACCCGAGGCCCCATCCCGCCAGCGTGCCTCGCCATTCCCTTTGGGGTTACGCCTCCTAATAACCGTTGTTCATCCTGCATCCTCCTCCAAGGCCTTATTATTCTGGTCATGTCGATCAACTTGACCGGAGACACCGACGCTACCCCCTCCCCCGACCGCTCCTCGGTCTAACGACCTCCTCCGGTGGCCGCACCTCCCGTAGCCACGCCCCCTCGGCCCCCACCTGGGCCACCGCCTCCAACAAAGGCCGCACCCCTACCTGTAGCCGTGCCTCCGGTCGATCCGCCGCCCCGCACCCTGCCTGGGCCAGCGCCACCGCATGAGGCCGCGCCCCACACCACACCTGGGCATGTATCTCCGCCTGAGGCCACACCCCCTGCCCCCCCCAAGGGCCATGGCTGCGTCCGTGCTTCCGTCGGAGGCCGTGCCCCCGGCAGTCCGCCACCACCCGGCTGCGCCACCACGGACCGCCCCGCTTCCTGCTGCGCCTGGGTCCCAGGGTTGGGATCCCCTAGGGTTCGCCCGCTCTCCTTTAGGGTTTGCCTGCTCCATTTTATATATATTCGAAAATGGCTTCAGGGAGCTCTGCTAGGGCATCACCGCACGGGATTAAGACGCCTCCCCCACGGCCACCGGACTTGCTCGCCGAGGGCGGTGCCGGGACCGGGAGGAAGGGGGGTCGGGCGGACCCCCTCTCGAGGCGGCGAAGGCCCCCCCAGGCGGAAGGGGGCCGGGAGGGAAGAAGGAGGGGTCGGGCGGACCCCCTCCCCCCCCCCCCCCCGCGGTGGCAGTAGCCCCCCAGACTGGAGGGGGCCGGGAGGGAAGACGGGGGGGTCGGGTGGACCCCCCCCCCCCCCCACGCGGCAGCAGAGGGCCGGGCAGCGGAGGACCAGGCGGCAGGAGGGGCTGCTGCGTCGGCGGGAGCAGCGGCGGCAGCAGGCCAGGTAGCAGCGGCGGGCGGGGGACCGACAGCATGGGGGGTCGGACGGACCCTCTCCAGGCGGTGGGGCAGTGAGGAGGGGGGAGCCGACGACCAACACATCGGACATATGAAACGCTCCGACGTTCGAATTCGGGTCCGGTTCTGGGACCCAGGACCACCGAGGCGACGACGAAGGCTGGACTACGGTGGCAAGACGCTACCCGGGAGGGAGAAGAGGGATCCTGACGTAGACAACGGGTCGGACGGGCTCTGGTCGGAACACTAGCAGGCCGTCAAACGGCCAAGGAGGCTCCCGGCGGCCGGGGGGGTGGATCGGGAAGCACATAGACAGGATGGCGGCTCAAGGTGACGGCGGAAGAAAAAGGAAAAGGTATTGCTGGGCCGGTAGGAAGACAGAGCCCGGTGCCTTCCTGTGCAGCACCTCGTACGTTCACCGATGCCACAAGATCCAAATCTTGGAAGGACGTTTGCATGCCGTGGAGCTCAAGAGCCCGGCGTCGATGGAGTATGTGCCACCGATGAAGGTGGGAGGTGGCCTCCGGGCATTCTTCCCGACAGATGAGATTGTTGAGGTAACGGCATTCTGGAAGAACACACTGGTGGTGTATGTGCTGGGCAGCAAGCCATTCTATGGACAGATCCGGGGGTATGCAGAGCGTGTATGGCGCCCCAAGGGGAGCATGGAAATATTTTTCAGAGAGAATGGTTTCTACTTTGTAAAGTTCGGTATGGCGGATAATGTGACCAGGATTATACAAAGAGGGCCATGGTCCTTTGATGGGAGACTTATCATTCTGAAGGAATGGACTCCTGAGCTACGATGTAAAAAGGAGGTTCTGAATGTGATACATGTCTGGATTCGCTTCCCTAAGTTCCCAGTGAAATACCGGAGCATCCCTCTGCTCATGAGATTGGCCAATTTGGTTGGCAAGCCGATCAAGACGGATGAGGCTACGGCTTTCCGTACTAGACTGATGTACGCTAGGATATTTGTGGAGATAAAGGCTGGGACGGAGCTCCCGAGACTCCTTGAGTACCAAGTGACGTCCGGAGAGGTCCCAACACAGGCAGTTGAGTATGATTGGGTTCCCCCAATGTGTTTTCTTTGTGAGCGTTTTGGTCACTTACCTAGTGCCTGCATGAACGGAGGGAAGGAGACAGCTAGGACCCCGGGGGCACGGACGGAGGTGGTGGATCCGAAGATGGAGTCTAGTCCCAACACCGCAGCGACGACGGTAGGCAGGCCAACGGAGGAGGACACACTGATGGAGGTAGCCAGCAGGTCGGAGTCGGACACCTTGTCGAGACAGGAGAGTTCGCAGGGCGCGATGGTTGAGTTCACGCCCCAGAGGAGCATGGTGACCAGGAGTATGACGACCCTAGTTAGCGGACAGAACGGGATGGTTGCCTCTTTGGTGGAAAAGGTGTACAGCAGGAAGAGGCATGCCTCGTCCCCACGGGAGGATGAATACCCTCTGGGGGGACTCGATGATCAGACTGAGGCCAACCCAGATTGGTCCGTGACGCTATCCAGGATACAGGCACACCTTACCTCGACTTCCGGGATGGTGGAGGATATAGATTTGACGGACGAGACACTCGGGTGTTAGTCCAGATGGAGTTCAGGGGGACCCCCACATTAATTAATTAATTAATGTCGGTCCTCTCCTGGAACATTCGTAGAGGGTGTTCCCTTGGGAGATGGAAGGAGATTGGTGGAGTTCTGAAGCGTGAGAAGTGTGACATCTCGATCCTGCTAGAGACGAATATTAGGGGGGCGACGATGCTATCTCGCAAGACACCTGCAAACTGGGGGCATATACACAACATGGACCTATGCGATATGGCTAGGATCTGGGTTAGATGGAACAGAGATAGTTGGGAAGGAGAAAAGGTCCTGATGACAGAGCAGCTTATTGGCATTGTGAATAAAGGAGGATTCTACTTCATACTTGGTGCGGTCTATGGGCACAACGACAGGCTCCGTGAGACCCTGTGGGGAGACATTGCTCGAGTAGGACGTATGGCGGAGCAGCTGCATCTACCTCTGATACTTATGGGGACTTCAATACAATGTTACATCGGCGAGAGAAGGTAGGGGCGCACCCGGTGTCTGACCAGATTCTGTATGACTTCCAAAGGTGTCTCCTCCAGTCCGGGCTGAGGAGACTGGAGAGGGCGGGACACATCTGGACCTGGCACAATAAGGCGGTCTGCAACATAATCGCCTGTTAGCTTGACCGGGCTTTGGAAAATAGTGAATGGTTTTGCTGCTTCCCGAACTCCGTGGCTGAGGAGCTTGCTGCTGGGACCAGTGATCACTCTCCTATCCGGGTAGGCTTCTCTGAGAGGCCCACTTGGAAAGCTCGTCCGTTTCGGTACAACAATAGCTGGTACCTCTCTGCTGGTTATGAGGAGGTGGTTATGGGGGGTTGCAACATACTCAGGAGGGCACGGCTCAGTTTCGCATGGCACAGAAACTCAAACGGCCGAAGAGAGCTATTCGGGACTGGGTTAAGACGCTGCCTCAGTCTTCACTGGAGAATAAGGAGGCTTCTCTTCGGGAGGTTCAGGAAGCCTTGCAGGCAGACATGATAAGCGGTGAGTTGGCGGCCAGGGAGAAGGACCTGATTGCGGAGGTCAACATCCTAAGGCATCAGCAGGAGATCAGTACGGCCCAACGGGCCAAGTGTTCCTAGCTCAAGGATGGGGACCGATGCAGCAGGTTCTTCTACGATGTGATCCGTACCAAACAGCACAGGAACAGCATTTCCAGGCTCCTTAATGGCGTGGGCAGGTTTGTTGGTGATCCGTTGGAGATTCAGGAGGAGGCAGTTAGGTACTACTCAGAGTTATATCATCAGTCAGACTACTCCACCACGTTCCCAGATCTAGTCACCAAGAGGCTGGTGACTCCATACGGGAACAGCCTGCTACTGGCTCCAGTGTGTATGGAGGAGGTGGAGGCTATTGTGATGAAGGGGGATTCCACCAAGGCCCTCGGTCCTGATGGCTTCTCTAGCGGGTTCTATAAACGGCACTGGGGCTTGCTTAAGCACCCAGTCCTGGAGGCGGTGCAAGAGTTCTTCACTGAGGGGAAGTTGCTTAAGGAGCTTAACCACACCTTTCTGACCTTGATTCCAAAGAAGGAGGACGCGACATCTCTCGCCGACTTTAGACCTATTGCGTGTTGTAACTATCTTTTAAGATAATTACACACCTTATGTGCCGGCGCATGGAGGGGGTTATGCAGGGACTGGTCTCACTTAATTAGGCGGCATTCATCAAGGGTAGATCAATTGCAGAACACAGCTTGCTGGCCCATGAGATGGTGAGAGAATTCAACAAACCAGGGGGGATGAAGGCCTGTGTGAAGCTTGACCCGAGGAAAGCTTATGACACGGTCAACAGAGACTTACTTTGCCACCTTATGCGTGCCATGGGCTTTGACGAGGTGTGGGTGGCAAGGATGAGGGAGTGCATCTGCTCCCCTACCTTCTCGGTCCTCATCCAGGGTACTCCATATGGATTCTTCCGGAGCAACAGGGACCTTCGGCAGGGAGATCCTCTCTCCTCGTTCCTGTTTACGCTCGTGATGGAGTATTTCACTTGCTTAATGGATTTGGCTGTGCATAGTAGGAAGATTGTCCCTCTCTTCAGGCCGGTCAAGCCAATGGTGTCCCACCTGATCTATGCTGACAACCTCTTGGTGCTCCTACATACATCTATGCGGAGGATGTGTGCGGTGTCAGAGATTATGGAGGAGTTTGGACGGTTATCTGGGCTTCAGCTGAATAGGGAGAAAAACATAATTTATTTCAGCTCTTGATGCTCCCTCAAGGAGGAAAGGGCCCTTGCTCTGGGAGTGGAGAAAGGTGACCTACCGGTAAAATACCTGGGGGTACCGCTGACGGTCAATTATGCTAGGGATCTGGATTGCCACAGCCTGGTGGAATTTGCACAGAGGAGGGTGGAAGGTTGGCAGGCAGCTGGGCTCTCTTTTGACGGTCGTATTGAGCTGGTGAGGTCTGTCATTTCTGGCATTGCTATGTTCTGGTTGCAGTCGACTAAGATTCTGGTGGCCACCATCGGGAAGGTGGAGAGCTTATGTGCCAATTTCATCTGGCGAGGGGGAATGCATGCGATCTCCTGGGAGCAACTCTGCCGCCCTCGGGAGGAAGGGAGGGTGGGGTTGAGACCACTGCTTTCGGTTAGGGAGGCCTCTGAGGTAAAGATTGCTTGGCAATTCATCAAGGACGGTTCTCTTTGGGCAGAGTGGATGGCTAACAGATATTTGAGACGGAGGAATTTCTGGGCCTGTCAGATAGATAACAATTTCTCCGTACCATTTAAGGCTATTCTTCGGTGCAGACCGGTTCTTCAGTCTGCTATCGGTCAGATCATGAAGGAAGGGGCGAACACTGACCTATGGCTCGATCCGTGGATGGGCAATAGGTCCCTTTTGGAGTCCTTAGGTGACCAGATAGACAGAGAGGCGTACAGAGGGCTGAAATGCAATCTTATCATCAGAGATGGGACTCGGATACCTGAGGATTACCAGTACACGGCACATTTTGGAGAGGAGATCCGACAAGTCACTATTGATACTAGCCAGTCTGCTGATTCCTGGAGATGGGACCCACCAGATGTTGATGGAGGAACAGGGGTATTCCGCTTCAAAAGCTGTTACAATCTGGTAAGGACCTCTCAAGATAGGATCGCAGAGTACGACTTTATCTGGGAAAAGGAGATTGCTCGCAAAATACAATTATGTTCCTACAAGTTGTTATTAGGCAGGTTGCTGACGAATGACAGACTTCTCCGATTTGGGGTGCAGATCCCTGACCCAAAGTGTGTATTATGTGGAGTGGAGGACGAATCCATGGGTCACTTATTCTTTGAGTTTCCTAGACTCCTATGGCTTGGTATATTTGGTCAGAGCAGTGTAGGAGGTCGCTGGGAGGAGGTGGCAGTGCTAGAGACATCCGGAGGATCCTCACCTGGATCAGGGAAAGCCGAGGCATGGAGCATGGTTGGGCCAAGACAGCCAGAGTTCGCCTTGCAGCGTCGGTTTGGCACGTTTGGAGGGAACGCAACAGAAGTATCTTTGAGGGGTTGATAACCCCTCCTGTTGGAATTCTATATAATTTAGAATTCGATGTAACTGTAATGTCCCCTTAAACGGGGTGTGAGAGATGGGAGAGCTGTGTACTGTATTACTTATTACTGAGATGTTCGTGGAATAAAATTTACCCTTTTTCCAATATATATATATATATATATATATATATATATATATATATATATTGGGGACATCATCACGGTGATCCGGGATAGCAGGGGTAGAGGGCAGGACTGGTTCCGAACAGCCAGAGTTCGTCTGGCTGCTTCGGTTTGGCATGTATGGCGGGAGCGAAACCGTCGGATCTTTGAGGGGCTGGTCTCCCCCCCCCCCCCCCCCCCCCCCCCCCCCCCCCGTTTGGCATTCTCCATAACATCGAGTTTGATGTAAATGCTATAGAGAATTAATGAGTGGGAGTCCCACTCTGATTGTATTTACCTTTTTTCCAATATATATATATATATATATATATATATATATATATATATATAAGCATTAGCTCAAGTTGTCAAGTGTTGGAGATATAAGAAACCGGATTGGAGGTTCAAATCCACCTGGACGGGTTATGCACTTAATTAAAGGGGGGGACTGGGATCTTCAAGTAGCGGCTAATTAAGAGTCGGACCTGAAGGAACGGCCTATCCGATACGAGGATCATGGTGCTAATGGCCATAGTAGAACATGCGAAGGAGATTGGTCCGAGCGGAGATCAAGAAAGGATGCAACAAACACAAAATTGAATATCAAGAAAGGATGCAACAAACACAAAATCGAATATCAACGTGTACAAACTAGACCCGGATACAGTCAACGAAGATTGATGTAATAAAGACCCGAGCTTAAGTTGGACCATAGTGTAGACTTATATGTGTGCGTGTGTGTGTGTGTGTGTGTGTGTGTGTGTGTGTGTGTGTCCCTAAGGCACTAGCCTAGTGGTAGTGTGGGAGGCCGCTCAAGCACAGGTCTTGGGTTTGAATCCTCCTCGGACGGCTGGGTGGCTTATATCAATGTTACGAGGATCGTGGGTCGCTTTGGTACGTGATAAGGGTACGCGGTACGGTACCTCAGCCGGTACGCGGTGCGGTGGGGATAGGCTTAGAAATAAAATAAAAATGATTAATTAACCAACAAATATTGAAAATATATGGCAACAACTCCACAAAGTCAACATTTTGTATTAATACCACCCACACAAAATGAAATTTAAAAACATATTTCTTGTAACTAAACCAAATATCATAAGTTCATGACCAAAGCCATCAAATTCCAAGTGATGGAAAGCATAGACAAAAAAAAAACAAAAAAAAAACAGCATCCTCTCATAATGACATGACAGTCAGTCGGACTGGGTCGCTAAATTCGACGACCTGGGTCGCGAATGCACCCCGTTCGGGGTCGTTCGTCCCAATTCGTGGGACGTAGAGGGGGTGACGAATTAGGCAACACTGGCTTATATAATCACGGTCTGACTTGGAGAAAGGACACCAATATATATATATATATATATATATATATATATATATATATATATATATATATATATATAAAGTTGATCCAACGGTGTCTAGTATCCAAAATAAATAGTGAATGTTTTAAATGTTAGGACTTAAATTAGCAATATAAATGTCACTAATTAATGGCAAAGGTTTTCTCTCCCCCCCCCCCCCCCCCCCCTCTCTTCCATTAATTTACTAGTTTCCTTCTTAAGTATTCTCTTCTTGCATGCATATCATTCAATGGGTTTCCGTTGAATACAACAAATTACTCTGTTATATAACTAAGGATGAGGGATATATCCCTTACATAACTAAGAACAAGGGAGTATAACCTACAATAGTGCATGTATTGCCAAGACATGACCAGGCAGGTGTATATTCTATATTCTATGGATGGAATTAGCTCTCTAGAGCTCTATTGAGGTGGCAGGTGTTCATGCAAATATGAGGACATAATCATCTGTTCTTTTTAGATAAAGAACGAATCAAATGTTGCTTCAACTGAATGAAAAGTTTACAGTTTCATGCTCAAAATAAATGTGCTAGCTTTCTTAGAGAGTTGCTCACTATAGCTCGTTTGGCCTTCTCAAGTAGTGCACTCCGAAAAGTTCAAAAGGGAGCAACTGCAACATCTTTTGTTAAAGTTTGACACATCTTTCAGATGTGCTTATGTCTATTTAGCATGTCTCCAAGGCTCCAACTCCTTCAGTTATAGCTAGAATGCATGCCAATAACAAAGCTTCGACTCATCTTCCAAAGCATGGAGAAAAAGTCAAGACGCAAAACCAATTGCACGCTCCAAACAAAATCTCAAGAGATCAAATGACTTGTCTTGAAAAATATGCCAACTTGACTTCAAAGGATTATTAGAAAGGGCCTGGTTGGTTCCAGGAAGTCTAAAAATCATGGAATTCCATGGATTTTGGCCAATGGGGTCCTCATTGAATTCCATTAGTATTTGGGTTTTTTATAAAATTTGTTGTTTTGTTTATGGAATGGTAGATAGAAAGTAAAGAATGATAAGATGACCCCACTTGTTAGAGTGGGAAGGGTGATGATAAAGACAGTGGGTCCCAGGAAAGTCTAAAATTCTTCAGTTCCATGTTCTTTTCTCATGGAGTTGCCAAAGCAAATTTTGCTTAGGTGGAGGGGGCACAAGAACTGAGCAGTGGTAATTTCAACCCCAATCCTGCAGCCAAACAGGGAAGGGAGGGGTTTCTAGTGGGACCCACATGAAACCCCTCCTTTTCCTCCTCTATTCTGCCAACCAAACAGGCCCCAAACATACCCGTCTTTGTGAGATTTCTTTAATCTTTCTTGTGCCACAAAACTACGAAAGAGCTTAGAACTCCTTGTGTTGGTTATGCTGCTAAGAAAGGTCAAAATTTCTTCGCAAAGGATACCAATTTTCGAAAGAGAAACTAAACTGCTCTAAAACATTATTACTTAGAGAGGAATGCAACAACACCGCCCCCCCCCCCCCCAAACAGTTAATTAAAAATGCTCGAGTAATGGAATTTTGGCTGCAAGGGATACCTACAGAATGATGCCTCTGCTCTTGTCGGAAATTTGATAAGCAAATACTAGAAAGAACATAATGAAGGGGAAAAGAGTTAATGAGAAGAGAAGAATAAAAATATTGTCAATTTAAGACCCGAAGTTTAAACATTCACTATTTATTTGGGATAGTACACACCGTTGGATCAACTTACGATCAATGGTTTATAATTGATGTAAGAATAAAACCCTTACACTATATATATATATATATATATATATATATATATATATATATATATATATTGGAAAAAGGGTAAATTTTATTCCAAAATCAGAAAATACTCATACAACATACAGGCGGATGGTCGCCCACCCGTCAGTCGACCATTTCTTTTACATAAAACTCCAAATTATGGAGGATACCAACCGGAGGGGTAATAAGCCCCTCGAATATGCGCCGATTCCTCTCCCGCCAAACATGCCAGACAGCAGCTGCCAGCCGAATCTTAGCAGTCTTGAACCAGACCACGTCTCTCCCTCTGCAATCTCGAATGCCCGTGATGATTGCACCAATCGTCCTACCAGAGATACCACCACCCAGCATACGGTTCTGCTCAGACCATATTGACCATGAAACTCCACAGTCAAAAAATAGATGAGACATCGATTCATCCTCCAAATCACAGACATCGATTCATCCTAGTAGTCAAATATATATATATATATATATATATATATATATATATATATTTGACTACTAGGATGAATCGATGTCTGTGATTTGGAAAAAGGGTAAATTTTATTCAAAATACAACGCAATAATCTTACAACATACAATCATAATAGGACTCCCACTCTTCAGTTTTCCATAGCATTTACATCAAATTCAATGTTATGGAGGATGCCTACAGGAGGGATGATTAGCCCCTCGAAGATACGACGGTTTCGTTCCCTCCATACATGTCAAACAGTGGCAGCCAGTCGAACTCTGGCGGTCCGGAACCAGTCCTGCCTACTTCCTCTGCTATCTCGGAGCACAGTGATGATGTCCACAATCCGCTTTCCGGAGTCACATCCACCCAGCACCCTACTTTGCTCAGACCAGATCTGCCATGACAAGGTACACTCAAAGAAAATGTGTCCTATAGATTCATTCTCCACACTGCATTGCACATACTTAGCGTCTGGAACCGGAACCCCAAAAGCACTAAGTCGGTCCCTCGTCAGTAGGCGGGCCAAGAAGAAGCCTGTAAACACAAAGTTGCATCTTTCTGGCGAGTCCCTTGCACCATACGAACTCATAGTCCGTACTCTGAGGATAAGTACGCCGAATGAGGTTGTAGCAGCTGCGAAACTGGAACTGCCCAGTCCCCGTAGAATCTCCTGGCGGCTCCCAAATCTACCGATCAGCTGACAATTCGGGATCAATGGCGACAGTACTGATACTCTCACCCAGCTCCTCGGTATAGCGGTAAGACTCAGACCTCCACTCTCCATCACGAATAATACGTTGGCAAGTCAGCCCCCTACTGTCCTCCTGATGCGACGGGACTCCCCTGATCTCTAATAGAGATTGTCGATCTATCCAAGGATCCCACCAGAGGTCCGTGCCGTCCCATCCTTTATGACTCTTCGAATTACATATTTGAGTGTTCCCCTGTGCCTCAATATAGTCTTGAAAGAGACAGAATGATTGTTGTCCGTGACACATTCGCAGAAGTTGCCATTTTTTACATATCTGATATGCATCCAGTCAGTCCAGAGGGATCACCTATTGATGAATCTTCATGCCAGCTTCAGCGCCGAGGCCTCCCTGATCTCCAACAATGGCCGTAGCCCCACTCCTCCCTCCTTTCTAGGCCGACAAAGCTGCTTCCAGGATACCGCATGCATACCACCCCTCCATATGAAATCTGCACAAATCCGCTCCACTTTCATGATAGTGGCAATAGGAAGAATGATGGATCGTAGCCAGAAATGAGCCACAGCTGATATCACCGATCTAACCAGCTCGATGCGTCCTCCAAAGGAAAGACCAGCGGCTCGCCATCCTTCAACCCTCCTCTGGACGTACTCCACCAGATTATGGCAGTCCTGATCCCGCGCATAGTTAACTGTGAGAGGAACCCCTAGATACTTCACTGGTAGATCACTCATCTCAACCCCCAGCGCATCGGCCCGCTCCTTCTGGGAACAGAGGGAGCTGAAATACACATTGCTCTTTTCTCTGTTCATTTGGAGGCCTGAAAGAGATTCCAGCTCTCCCATAATCTTCGCAATCGTGTGCACACCCTCCGTAGATGGCTGGATGAACACCAAAAGATCGTCTACATAGATAAGGGGTAACTGGGGGGTCAATCCTCCGGAACAATAGAACCAGTCTCCCGCGATGTACTGCCATGTCCATCAGACATGTGAAGTATTCCATGACAAGCATGAATAGGTAAGGGGACAAAGGATCGTCTTGTCTAAGTCCACGATTGCTCTGGAAGTACCCAAATGGGGTGTCCTGAATGAGGACAGAGAAAGTGAGAGCCGTGATGCATTCCCGGATCCTCGCAACCCAGCCATCGTCGAAACCCATGGCAGACATCAGATGACAAAGAAAATCCCTATTGACCATGTCATAGGCCTTCCTCAAATCCAACTTTACGCATGCCTTCTCCCCTCTAGGCTTACTGAAGCCCCTCACCATCTTATGCGCCAGTAGGCTGTGCTCCGCGATCGACCTCTCCTTGATGAAGGCCGCCTGGTTCGGAGAGACTAAGTCCTGCATGATCCCTTCCATCCGCCGGCACATAAGGTGCGTAATTATCTTATAAAGATAATTACAACACGCAATAGGCCTGAAATCCGCTAGCGATGTCGCTCCCTCCTTCATTGGCACAAGTGTCAGGAAAGTGTGGTTCAGCTCCTTCAGCAACTTTCCTTTGGGGGCTGTTTGGTTGCCCGGAGGTCGCATGAAAGTGGCTTGGAAAAGTGGGTTTGCTTGCAACTGCTGGATTTTGCAGTGTTTGGTTTGGAGTAACTTTCTTCCTGCATCTGTTCCATCTGGGCTGAATAATGATGATTTTCCTTCTTTGCTTTACTCCGTTCACCTACCCCCTTGAAGAGGAGGAACTCACGGAAACTCAGCGGGGGGAGGAATAAAGAGGAGGTCAGTTGCAGCTTACAAATCTCTCTCCTTCTCGTTAGTCTCCGGTCACCTCCTTTCCTCTCGCCAAGGTGAGCATTTCTTTTGCTAAAAATTGGTTGATATTTGCCAAAAATTAGTAGATCTTTGCTTAAGATTTGTTCGAGAAAGGCCAGAAATTGGTAGATCTGCTGTTTTTTAATTTCAAAAATTGGAAAAAAAATTAGTAGATCTGTTATATTTTATGTTCGAAAAGGAATTTTTGGGTCGATCTCTGTTGTTTTGTGTTGGAAAAGCGAAAAAATGAGGAAAAATAGTATATTTTTTGTTCGAAAAGTATATTTTTTTCTTCTAAAATGAGGAAAAATAGTAGATCTATGTTGTTTTGTGTTGGAAAAGCGGAAAAATTACTAGATCTGTTATATTTTTGGGTCGAAAAGTTAAAAAAAAATAGTACTTCTCCTTTTTTTTTCTTTTAAAATGAGGAAAATTAGTAGATCTATGTTTTAAGTTGGAAAGCGGAGGAATTTAGTAGATCTGCACTTTTTTGGTTTACAGTCAGGAAAAAAGTAGTAGATATATACTACTTTCAGTTCGATCGCTGGAAAATTAGTAGATATATACTACTTTTGGTTTGGAATTGAATTTTCTGTGCATGATATAGGGACTGCCATGATTTTAATTTTGTACATCTGGACAGGATGTATGTTTTGACAAAATATATTATTGCAATGGGTTTTTTGGTTTCCAAGCCACTTTCATGCGACCCCCGGACAACCAAACAACCCCTTATTGGTCTGGAAGAAGTTTTATTTTCTTATAGCAATCGGTTTTTAGGTTGTTTAGTTTTTTTGAGTTTGTTCAGTTTATAGTTGCTTTTCAGTTTATTCAGTTTTCTGGCTATCTTTGATATATGCAAGGTGATAGACTAGGCTATGATGAGGACACATATCTGCTCATTTTGAGTATCAGTTTTTCAATGATATGTTGAGCTATGTTGCTTAAGTTTTTTTGCAAATGGGGACCAAGAGGAGTCCTGGTTTTTGGTATGCTACACTTCACTTTTTTTGTATCAGAGGAAGGTGATACACTCCAGATTTTTTTAGTATCATCTTTTTGGAAGATTTCTTATTCCCTTAAGCTGGAAGATTTCTTATTCCCTTCTGATACAAGCTCAGATACATGTTCAGAGATATGTTCTTATTACCTACGTTGGTTCAGTTGGTTTCATCTGTGCTTCTACCAATGTTGGTTTCATATCTGGCCTTCGTTGGGAATTTTAACCAACTTTGAGTTATATTTTACCAACTTATACCTATGTTGGTTCAGTTGGTTACATATTTGGCCTTGGTTGGGAATTTTCCTTGCCATGTTCTTATAATGTGCTGTTGGGAAATTTTGGCCATAACTTGGTTTAACTTGGAAATTCAATGGTTGTCTTGCTTATATTTGATGAACCCTATAGCCAAGCTCTGAGCCCATTTCTCTTTTTCATATTGTTGCCTTTGTATGCAAAAAATTTTCCTTTGTTGTTCAATTTGTTGTGCTTTTTTTGGCCTTTCTTAAGTTTGTTCAATTTATTAAGGTTGGAAAATCTTTTTACCAAACATTGAGCTATATTCTACTATCAATTGGGCTATGATGAGATTGTGAGGATAGCTGCTTGTCCATGTTCTGATACAAGCTCGGATGCATGTTCAGATACATGTTCTTATATTTGATGAACTCTTTTCAGCCATTTGTAGGAAAAGTTTCTTTGCTTTATATAGTCTTCTATTATGATGGAATCATATGCTGCAATTGATTGAATCATATGCTGACCAATTTTTTTTTCAGCTCTGATACATGGTCAGATACTCTTTTCATACCAATTTTCTCTGCAACCATTATGATGGAATCATATGCTGAAATTGATTTTGGTGGTATTTTGATCGGTGTATGTACTTTGTAAGAGATTGTCATGTCTGGGCAAATATGGTCTATAATGTTATATGGCATGGGTATGTATAGCTTCTTCAAATTACTCTATCATGTACACAAATTACTATCATGTCTGTGTCAATTTGGTCTATAATAAATTGGTCTGTATCATTTGGGATGGCAATGAATTTCGCCAGTATTTGGCATGTATCATGTTCGCCCGGTCGCCAGTATCATTTTGGATGATGAGTTTGTAAATTTGGATGATGAGAGTTGGTTTAGATTTTGGATGGTATACGTTGTGTATCAGTTTTCTTAATCCATTGATACATTCTTCATATTAATTTGTTGGGATAATCTTACCAAGGTAGCCATATATCCATCCATATTTCACTTTCAAGTGGCATCCAAACATTGAAAGTCAAAATTTTGTTTTCCATATACACTTTCAAGTGGCATCCAAACACAACACATTGAAACTCCCCACTTGCGGGGGGACAAAAACCAATGTTTCCAAACACATTTTGGAAACTCAAATACAGTGCAAGTGCTATGAATTACATCATATGGAAAGTGCTACTTTCACACTTTCGGAGAGCTACCGCGAACCAAACAGCCCCTTGGTGAAGAACTCATGTATCACCTCAAAGACCGGGAACTTCAGAGTATCCTAGTGACGTTTGTAGAACCCACTGCTAAAACCATCTGGTCCAGGTGCCTTGTTGGGATCCGCCGTCTTGATGATGGATTCCACCTCCTCCATAGTAACAGGAGCAAGAAGAAGGCTATTCCCATAAGGAGTCACCAGTCACTTCGGAACTACATCTGGGAACGTAGACAAGTAGTCAGACTGGAAATATAACTCAGAATAGTACCTGACGGCCTCGCCTTGGATCTTTGACGGCTCCACCACGAGATGACCCTCCATGTCAAGAAGCGGGAAAATATAGTTCCGGTACTGTCGGATCCGGATAACATCATAGAAGAACTTTGAACAGCGGTCACCATCCTTAAGCCAGGAGCATTTAGCGTGCTGGGCCGCGCTAATCTCTTTCTACATACGCAAGATGTTGACTTCCCCGATCAGCTCCTTCTCTCTCGCCGCCAGATCTCCGTTCAGTATGTCAGACTGCATGTCCTGCTGGATGGTACGGAGCTCCGCATCTTTATCTTCCAGGGTAGTCTTGGGGAAACCCTTCACCCAACACCGTAACGTCTTCTTCGTAGCCTTGTGTCGATGTACCATGCGATACTGAGCCGTCCCCTCTTGTCTGCTAGTGAGCCCCTCCGTAACAGCATCCAAGTATCCCTCTGAAAGATACCAGCTGTTGTTGTACCTGAAGGGGCGAGACCTCACAGTAGGCCGAACAGAGAAGCCAACCCTGATGGGAGAATGGTCGCTCGTCCCAACGGCCAGACCCTCAGCCGAAGTGTTGGGGAAACGACGGAACCATTCTCCGTTGCCTAAGGCTCTATCCAACTGGTAGGCAACCCTGTTACAGACTACTTTGTTATGCCAAGTCCATAAGAATCACGAGCGCGACAACCCCTGGAGCTCCGCCTGGAGGAGGCATCTCTGGAAATCATACAGAATCGAATCTGGAACCGGACGGCCGCCCACCTTCTCCCCTCTGTGCAAAAGGGCATTGAAGTCCCGTATCAGAAGCAGCGGCAGAGACGAGGAGTCCGCAGCGGCGGCAACTCTGGATATGTTGCTCCACAGGGACTCCTGTCGCCGCCTGTCGTTGTGGCTATACACCGCACCCAGCAAGAACCGAAAGCCCCCCTTGTTCGTGAAAGAGATGACGATCAGTTGCTCCGTCATCAAGATCAAGTCCCCTTCCTAGCTCTTCGAGTTCCATCTGACCCAGATCCTGGCCATGTCACATATAGCCAAGTTGTAGAGTTTGGCCCAATGAGATAGGGTCCGCCAAGCAAGAGTCTTCTCCCCTTTAATCTTAGTCTCTAACAGAACAGATATGTCGCACTTCTCTCTGTGGAGAACCCCACAGATCTCTCTCCATCTCCCTCACGAACACGCACCCCTCACATTCCAGGCGATAATAGCCATTAATTATTGAGAGATAGGTTCCCCTAAATATCACCCGGACCGGCACCTGGGGTTGGTACCACGTCCGTCGCTAACAAATCCTCCTCCATCCCAGTCGGATGGGCCTGCTGGGTTGCTGCCTGGGAGAGCACCAATGCCCAGGCGGGGTTGTCCACACAGAGCGCCTCCTCACTGGTAGTAGAATGCCCCCCCACACCGGAGGGACCATTCCTCAAAGGTCCAGCTCGTCGCTTCCTACTATAGACTATCTCCGCAGAAGATCTGCCATCCCCCCGCTCCTTACTCCCCAAAGCCACCATGCCTCTGGTGACCATACTCCTCTCCGCCGAGAAGGTGATCATAGTCCCCCTCAGGGGATCTGGCTGGGGTGAAACAGTGAGGCTCAGTCCTCCATCCTCCTCCAGCGGTGGGTCCTCCTCCTGCATGACATCCTCCCCTCTGTCGACCCTGGAACCCAATGCCCGTGATGTGCCAGGCACCACACTAGTTGGTGGATGCGACCCCACCTGAGGACCTCTTGATGGACATGCACTGTCCAGATACCCGAAGCAAGCACACTGCGAACAGGTTGGAGGGATCCATTCATACTCCATCTTCTGGGTTAGCACCTCTCCAGAAGGTACTTCATACTCCAACAAACTCGGTAACTCCCTCCCAGCTCGGATCTCGACGAATATCCTAGTATACATCAGCCTCGATCGGAAGGCTGTAGCATCATCAGCCTTGATCGGGGTGCCTACTAAGCTAGCAGGTCGCATCAGCAACGGAATACACCAGAACCTGACGGGGAACTCAGGAAAGCGTATCCAAACAGGAATGGCATTTAGGACTTCCTTCTCACATCTTAGGTCTGGGGTCCACTCCTTCAAAATGATAAGCCTGCCATCAAACGTCCAAGGACCACCATGCAGGATCCTGGTAACATCCTCTGCTAGCCCAAACTTCACGTAGTAGAAACCATTTTCTCCAGCAAATATCTCCATATTGCCCTTCAACTGCCAGACCCGCGCCGCATATCCCCGGATCTGTCCATAGAATGGCTTCTTACCCAAGACGTACAGAACCAGAGTGTTCTCCCAGAAGGCAGTAACCTTCTCAATCTCCTCCGCAGGGAACGAGGCCCGGAAGCTACTCCCTACCTTTTTCGGCGGCACGAACTCCATAGATGTAGGATTTTTTTGGTCCCACTGGTCTGCATATATCCGCCCAGGATCTACCCTCCACCCGGGGGGGCGCCCCATGCGGCCTGGGGACAACCCCCGCAGGAGTTGACCCTGGACCCTGACCACCCAGGTCCACCACCTTGTCCTTCCCTTTTTCCGCCATAGACGCCTTGGGGCGCCAGCCTACCGAACTTCCAGTAGACGCCACATGACCTCGGGCCGATGACCGCAACCCCGAACCCTCGTTCTGTCTCCTGTCTGTAGAGTAACGCGCCTTTTGGAGGCTCTGAGAGCCCCCCACCTTGCCCCTAGTCTTGGCCACACGACGTCGCGTAACTGTCGTCCATCCGCCTCCCTCCATCTGGCCACCCTGAGCCCCAGATCCAGATCCGACTACGAACGTCGAGGCATTGGAGACGCCCGAGAGGATCCAAACCACACCCGACCCCGTTGCCGGGCCAACCGTCGTCAAGCCCACCGCCGCAGCCGCCGACTAGCCTGCCCGACCATCCGTCTCCGCCTCAAGGGGTACGCCCGACCCCCCCGGAGTAGCCCCCATCCCCCTTCCGGCTTGGGGGGTCGCCGCCGGTGCCTGGGAGGGTCGGCCCGACTTCCCCTCCTCCTCTCCCCCCCCCCCCCTCCCCCTCCAGGAGGGTCACCACCACCGCCTAGGGGGGTCCGTCCGAAACCCCCCCCCCTTCCCCCCCCCCCCCGGCCTCCCTGGCCTCCTCCCCCCTCCGGCGAGCGGATCCGGAGGCCGGGGGGGAGGTGTGAGCGTCGTCGCGGGCGAAGCCCTAGCGGTGCTCTCGTGCGCAGCCATCTATATATATATATATATATATATATATATATATATATATATATATATATATATATCAGTGGGCAACTACGATATACATTCTAAACAAATATGGATTAAAAAAACAAATGGGTAGATTAACAGGGATCAATTGAATCCCATTTAAACGATTCTTGGACAATATAACGAATGAGAGTACTCCATTCTGAATTAGAAATCTCCAATCCAGATGACCTTTAATCTATATGTGTTTTTGAACATGAAAATCAAGTGGAACGGTGATCATTCTCGATGGCCCACCATGTGCCTTTAGGGTGTGTTTGTGTAACTAACTTAAGCTGGGATTAGGTGCTTCATTACATTGCATACATCATATGTTATCTACATACATGGGCATTTGTAGGCTTTTCTGCTGAAAATAAGATATTTCAGTTATTGATAAAAGACAATAGCAATTGGAATGAAGGATATTACACTTGTCAAGATCTACTGTAGTTCACAGAAAGATTAGTTCCTACCTTGCTTATCTTTCCCTCTCTCAAGTGGTACCTGACACCGGACCAGTTGATAGATTGTGAAAAATGTGAACGTATCGCAGAAATGGGGTATAAGAAATTGTCAACCAGCATTGCAAGAAACACCTGCTCAGAAAATATTGAAGTTAAACTCAAAGTAGACGCACATGTCCTAGATCTTGATGAATCAAACTAGAAAATACATATTCATCCCATATTAAATCAAACAACAGAAAGTGCTTGCAACAAACTTCATGCAGAACTCATCAAACAGCAGAACCTTTCAAAACCTGTAAAGGTGGCGAAGATTCTTACAAGTCCCCAATTATATGAACCAAGCGAGACACTTGGCCCCTCTGGAGATAACATGTTACACAATTGAATCTCCACCTTTGTCAAGTTCCACATTGATAGAAGTTCTACAATAGTACATGTTGTCAAGCAGCCTGCAAGTAATAATCCTGAAAGAGAGGAAATGAACAGACTGCAAATAAAACAAAAACTTATGAATACGAATACAGTATTGTTATTATTTCTTGGAACTAATATCAGATATTTTGGTAAAAAGGGCTTAAGGATACCAAGAAAACTATGTATATCAAATTTCAACTAAATTTCTAAATCTGCCATACCTTTGATAACATGACAAAAATGGAGAATAATCATGAATTGAGGAAATGTCCATAAAGGAGATGTCCCTAAAATGTTGGTACTCACAGATTACTTGCTATCTATGTAGATGAATACTGGCACAGATTGGATAAGGGCACAATATAGGTGGTACGGGACACAGACATTTTCAGATAGGTACACTAGTTGTCAACTATGTTGCATGCATATGGACACGAATGCGGACGTAATACAGATAAGGACACCATTTTCCCGTGTCCGTGCAACATAGCTTGCTATAAACCCAAAGTCATGGCATTTCGCAATCTCATGATAATAGTCTGACACATTTTAGTGGCAATAAAAACCAACTTTTGGGCTTTCATTGAATCCAAGAGGACTAGAGATACTGTCACATACACAACTACATTAGGTTTCTAATTGTGTGCCTACTTCCTAGTTCCTATCTACCTTGATTTGAAATTTGTAATCAGCTAAATAGAAAAACATCTCTGGCACGTTAGCTGAGCCAAAGAACATAAACTTCTTAAGGTCTAATTATCTGCTCTAATAGATCCTATCAGAAAATTTAGTTTTCTTACCACAAGATGGAGAGATTGTTTCCTTGAGGAGATATTCGCTATATGGTGCTCGTACTGCTGTTGCAAGATGTACTATTGCCATAAAATATGGCAAAACAAATCCCCAGGACAGATAAATATGTGTAGAGAACAATGCACGGTTCATCAGCCAGTTAACGCTTGAAATATATGACTCCAGAACAAATGTTTGTTTCCTGAGGTAATTCCAGTACCTGCATGAGCATTAGATAAATATATATGAGATCATAACATATACCTATCAATCCGAAAACTGCCAAATATATGATAGGAGAATATTACAGCAATAATAGACCTTGGAAAGCTAAGATCACTCGCAAGAGGATGTGGAAAGACCGCAACTGGTGGTGAACTAATTAGCCTCTTATGTGCCCCTGCATTTGAAGAAAAATGTTATCTGCAATAAGTAAGATCAGTGGCGAGACACAACTTATAAATAAGATAAATGGAGAGGCAATAACTTGTAGGAAAGACATCCATTAAATTGTAGGGGATGACATCAGATGGGAACAAAAAGATACATGTGTACATATGCTTTGTCATTTTGTTTCTTTATTGTTAGGCATAAATTGTAGGATTGTGTATTAATCCTAATCTACAGGGATTATCCTTATTTACACCTATTTAGGAATGAAGATAAACAGGGAAAAGCTACTGAAAGATTAGTCAGTTATTGTCGCAAAGCAATATAACACCTAGATTCCCACCAAAAGCACCCCAATACAATGAATACGCAATATTTCCTATACTATAAGCATGTGGGATTCCACCATTGACAAAAGGGCTGCCTACGTAATCTTCAACTGATTGTTCAGTTACCACATACATAGAAACTATAGCAATTATTGGCACAAGGATGCTCTAAGGTACTCAAGGCCCAACTATAACTATTTGCCACTTTTAAGCCTTAAGGCGGCATTTCTATACCAAATAATGCAAGGGGCATGATGTGAAACAAGATCCATAATTAACTCTCTTGTTCTTTGAGCCTTAAAAGCAGGGCCGGTCCCGAGCTCATGGGGGCCCACGACGAACTTTTAAAATAAGGTCCCCATACATAATGTAAAAAATATTATTTAAAAAAAAAAAAAAAGCTACAATCAAGGATTGAACTTAGGACCTCTAGTAAGGAGTCTAAAGTACCAACAACTACACCACAATAACTTTGTGTCTAAAAGGGCTCATGGTATATACTAGTTCTATTTTCAGATAAAAAATTATTAACATATTTATCTTTAAACTATTTTTTTGGGCCCCTCATGATCCGAGGGCCCTGGGCGGTCGCCCTGGCTGCCCTAGGCCAGAGCCGGCCCTGCTTAAAAGACACTTCCAGTGTGCTGCATAATATATTTTTTATTTAATAACATTTTAACTTATTATAGAGTGGATTTGGACACAAATACCTAAACATACCAGAAAAACATAACTTATCCCCCCTTCCCTCTCTCCATCAGGTAGACATAAAAAGAAGATGAAGAGTGATGATGTAGAAGCTGAGAGAGGTAGACTTGTTGCTTAAGGTGATCAGTGTTGCTAAACATGTGATTTCGCTACTTATCTGATGTCAACAGTCGCAATTGTTCGTTACTCTGTCTCACCAAACTACTGCTGAAGCAGTAAATTTCAAAGGATAATGATGATTTCTATACATGAAGTTCGGATATTAAGGAACAAGGAGGAATATAAAGATAACTATGAACTTTTAAAGTAGGAAAACCGAGTAGAGATCTAAGTTAGTCAGTAAGACTTGTGAATGTTACATGCCCCCAATTCTTTAGTCAGTGAGTTTACTGGCAATATAAAAATGAAGTTATGAAATAAACGAGAATGAGTTAGGGCAGCAATTACTGAACTGCAAAAGCTTTCTACAAGACTGGATAGCAATTTTGTTTACATGCCAGAAAAAGGAGAGTGCAAATTAAATATAGCCATATTAAAATTGCCATAACTTAAACTCTAGAAACAGGAAAACACAGTAGCATGCATATAAGGACTTCCATTTCATGCACAATGAAATAAGAAAGGTGATTGTTACCAGCTATTGCTGCAAGAGTCATATCATCAGAATATCCACCATCTCGGAGTCCGCTGACCACACCATACAAGTCCTTTCTGAAATCTTCAGCATGCATCTGAGAAGATATAGCCACCACATTAAGGACAACAAGACTAAAGCTTGTTATCAACGTTAACGTGGATGTATTAGGAATATTTTACCATCATGCAGCCTCCCCACAAGAAGAAAGTCTTTCCACCAGTGGCAAATCCCATCGAACAAGGCTAAATACATTATCTTATCCGGATTAGTGCAGCAGAAATATCAATAATCCTACTAAAACAGTAGATGGTCTAAAATGACATAATCTATCATTTAATACATTAAACTAAAAGAAGTGGCACCCTGATAGAAAAATACAGTTGTGCTCAAAATAAAAGGCTTATTTGGTGTGCCAGAAGATGGAACAGAGGCCTCAAAAATAGACTGTGATAGTGTATATATTGAAAGAAAACTATCTAGTTATATTTTTAATTATTTCAATACTGGAAACGAACAAGGCCCCACTACTTGTCCACGAAAATTGGAGAATGCTATTCAAAGTTCTACGTTGCTGAAATGAGGTACTTGTGTTCTCACATTCAACAAAATCCTGATTTGGCAGTATATTGACAGACAAAATGCAATTATCACTGTACTTAATTTATTCTTCATTCCCATCTGTGGGAGTCTCTTTTGCCAGTTCAAGTAACTAACAGTAAAGACGCTTGGTAACATACGAAGAAATAAAAGGATTATCAAGGATCCAAATCATATTTCTTTATCTGGTGGTATTCTTTGTACAGACTCATGACGTGTTGGAAAAATAAATATAAAACAAAAAGCTAGAACAGTATAACTTCTGTTCTATTCTCCTTAGCTTTCCATCAAGTGTTTTGGATAGCATTTCTCAATATTTTCTTCTGAACTAAGAAAACATAGCAAAGGACAGGGACATGGCAGCATGCAAAGTTGTCGGACTACTTACCTCTGACTACTCTGTCATGGTAAGAACCTTGAGACTGATGAAAACAGAAGGCCAAAAAAATCCTAATTTTCCCTCGAAACTCTAGATCCTGCAGTGTCCTCTTGTTTGAAAGGCTGGCTCCTCTTATATTCAATCATTGATCCAATGATGTAAAAGATCGGCTCCCTTTTCTAACTTAAAATGGATTAGGGCATTTGAACTGAGTATGTAATGTCAACAAACTCTGCCATTAAAATGGGGTCCGTTATAAAGCAGGAGAAAGATACACAAAAGAATTGATAATGTTTTCATGATCCACTGGTCCTCTGTGATGGTACTGAATTCCTAGCCACCGTAGCTATGAGCAAGAGGGGCCCTTGACATATATATAATCTACAAGGTTAGTTCGTGGTTAGACTTGCCATTCAGCTCATGATGTTTAAGATAATAGAACCAAGGAGCACCCTCCAAGTCCCCCTTGAGTAGGAAGATTCTAGATGAAAGGGTAAGATAGTTTGATTGGAAATAGCATCCTGATCCAGCCATATGAGAGCTTTAACCAAAAGAATGAAAGAAATGACATTCAGCGAATCAGCGGTAGCTTTATGTCACTGAATGACCTTGAAAACAGTTTAGCTGTCTGGTTTATCATGCTTAAAAGGCACATCTCTATGGATATCATTCGGTAATGGTTTTATAAAGAGTAGTTTGCCACTGAGCTGGCAAGACATAATAAATTTTATGAGACATCTAACAATTTAGAAATGTGGGAGAAATGGGCAAAGTTCAAATGCTTCAGCTTATGGTTTCTATTAGGTGGTCAAAATGTAAGCTGCAGACCAACAGAAAATGTAGAAAATGCGTAATGCTATACATTACATCCAATAAGGATTCAAACGTAAGAAGATAAAAATGGATGGCAATTGTGAATTATTACCATGTGATATTCATAAATGCAATAGCTCCCCAAGCTTCCAGAAGGTAAATCAAGTGGGTATCCAGTTTGAATGAATATCTGCATCATAACAACAAAACCAGAAACTGATATATCCATAGTAACAACATTAACAAGTTTTTATATAATCCCACTTATGAGTCAGTCCATAAAGAGAAACTTAGGTGACGACAAGTCAAAATAAGGCATAAAGTTAACATGCATAGTTTTAATAAACCTCCGGATTTTTTATCATTTCTTCTGTCAGAGCCCCAATTGACCCAGGATGCAACCTAACATCATCATCCAAAAACAACACGTACTTGCTATCTTTGTTCATCTTCTCCACACCAACCTGCATTGCATACCAGGACGTCAAACTTCACTATGCTGGGAAGACTTGGGTGAGACAGATAAAACTCAATGCGAAAGCACAAATGATGACAACTAGAAAACAGTAGGAAGAATATGATGACATGGTGATCATGCTTGCAAATTTAAAAAAACAAACTTACAGCAATCACAGGTTTAATCAATTATTACATTCCAGTATCTGTGAATGCATAAAAAAAGAAAGAAGAAAGAAAGAAAGAAAGAGTGTTACATGATGACAGTATGAAGCATAATCTAATGAAATCTTAATTTACGCTCAAATATCAGTTATCACAAGTATCATGCAATGCCAATAACCTATACAATACTGTTGGCTGAGATATATTATACATACAGACATATACATATTATACACAAACAGATATGTATCTTTTTATGTGTAAACAAGAGAGAGAGATAAGGATATGGGTGTTGTAAACTGTGATGATTAATGTTCATCATATCATCATCATTTTGGATAGCCAGCTTGGACATCTGACACTAAAGATCCTATCTTACCATATTGCTTGATCATTTCTACAAGACAATGGATCATGTTCAGGAATTTCGTGTTATGGCTGGCCTTATGTCCAATATGCTTCCATGTCTCCATTCCCTTTGTGGCATATATCATAGTAGGATTCACATACACATACACATATATATAGGGTTTAAGTATTGACCCAAATTGAAACCAATTCATGATAGTATCAGCCTAAACTAATCCATCCCGATTCCCAGGTGATATTGTCAACCAACAACAACAAAAAAAACCCTTATACCAAAATTTTGGGGTCGGCTGTTTGAATCATCTTCTTCTATTCAGCTTTGTTAAAGACAGGAGTGTCCTCACTACCGCTAACAAAAACCATATCGTTCTTTAAAAGTTCAAACCATGTACTTGAAACTTGGTGATCTATGAAGCCTGGATACTCCATTTCGGAATGTGTACCCCTACCGGGTACTTACCGAATAGTCGAGTAATGTACACCTGGTTACTTAGCAGCAGATAAGTACCCAAAAAAATTATTTATTTGTATTTTCAATTTTAATTTGGATACTTCCTTGGTACTTTACGGGTACTTTCGAGTGCAAGCTATCTGGTATCACCTTATCCATTAAGATATAGGTTTTATACTTTTGTTTTATAATTCAAACTTTCTTCATTTTAAAATTTTACATAGTTTTTAAACTAAAATTTGAGGATTATGGTAAGATTTAGGCTCTTGGTTTTACTTATGAACTATGAAGTCATTAAGATGGATTGCTAGTCTTTGATCTTGATATATATACACGACCGTGCCATTACTGTGGATTTTTTATAAATTATCGTATAGACGTATTGGGTATGTACCTACGGAGTACTCGTACACCTATGCTTCATAGATGGTGATATGGTCAACCCAAAATAAAAAAAGGGAGACAAGGAATAGGAGGGTCTCCATCGCAATGGACTCAATGGTGTTGTTGTAAACAGGAGATTGAGTTTAGATGATAATGTTGTAATTGTGCCAAAGAGGGGGAGGAGGAGGAATACGTGAAATAGAAGAGCGGTGGAGCGCTGGAGCGGTGAAGAAGCGACAATTAAAGAAGGTAACGGCTAGTGGTTGGGACTGTTTATGAGAAAATCTCTCTCTCTCTCTCTCTCTCTCTCTCTCTCTCTCTCTCACCAAGACAAAAAGTAAGACATTAGAACCGATACTTAAAACCTTGAGTTGTGGATTAGAGAGAATTAACCCTCCATGTTTTCTTACTTTCCAAATGAAGATGTGATTGCTCTGAAGAAATGAGATTAGTAAAAAAAACATAAGGCCCTCTTTTACAAAATATTCTCTATGTAGGTCAACTTTCATCTAACTTTGATATTGGATAATTAGTCGACATGGTTAATTACTCTCCATATAACATCATGTAACAAAATTATCTTAAATAGACATGGAAGATACAGAAATTGTAGGGTATTTGAATCAATTTTTGATGCATATTGTATCGTTTTAGGTTGTCCATATCAGATACTGAGGTCCACTAACATTGGCCTATACCGACATTGGGGCTCTTTTTTGTAAACTCAACAAAAGAAAAATAAAAATAAAAAATAGAGAAGTATGGGAAAAAACATGGTTGCGACATTGATTTGGTCGTGTCAAAGTGAATAAAGCAAGAAACCTCCAAAAAAATTGACTGTTGTTACATAGATAATTCAGCTGGTGTGGATCAATATGAAAAGTGGATTATATACGCACACATACACACACTAAGGGTTAATTGATTTGGCACCATCGTAACCTGGGGAATGGATGATCCAACCATTTAAATCATCTAAATATTGTCAAACATGTACAAATAGAAATTCAAGTTATTTGAGCATTTCTCTCACATCCATCATGTTCCTTCTATTTTCAATTGAAAACAGTTAAAGGTGATATAAATGTTCAAACCCCAATGATGTTTATTAATATACGTTTAAAAACATCTAAATGACTTTTGAGGGTGTAAAAGATCCATCATATAGGTTATGATGCAAGACATATATAAATTTTACTAACAATGGATGTTTAATCTGATAGAATGATACTTTAATTTGATCCATTTCCAGACAATAGAAATGTAGCAAAGTATGAGGTATTTTCTATTATATGGTAACTAGGTCTTGATGATGATGATATGTTTTTTTGGGTGATGATGATATGTGATGACTATTAACTACCATAATATTGATTATTTAACTTTTCAACCGTTTAACATTAGTTGTTCTACTGCTTTGTTCTGTAAAGAATGTCAACCCCTCCAACACAAAAGATAAGTACACTAAAGTTAGATGTTTTGTGCAATTCCCTTAGCACCACAAGTTGCTATGCTATTGAAGAGAAGTAATATTAGAACATAATAGATCTTTCCTAGAATTTATCTGATCTACTTTTAGAGGAAAAAAAAAAGGTATAAAACTTTACATACTAACTGATTATGAATCTTTTGGCTGCATGTTGTTGACAGCCCAGCTATGATCATTTTTGCATCCACACTGTCCTGAGAAGACAACAGAGAAATTGTCAGTAAGAAACAATTGGTCAAGAGTGTCAAGCATATTTATCCAATATTTTGCTTCAGTTGGAGTCAGTTGTGAAAAGCTTTGAGAATCATGATGTAAATTGTAATGATGATCGTACTAAGTATAACTTTGAGAAGTACAAAAAAGTAGAAAAGTTAGATGTATTTCTTTCATTGGAGACCAAACTACGCATGAGTAGATATTGTCAGCAAGAAGTAATAAATCAGCGTGTGAAGCATATTTTTCTTCGGTTGGTGTCAGTTGTGAAAATATTTGAGAATCAAGATGTAAATTGTAATGACGGATTGTACTAACTACAACTTTGAAAAGTACAGAACAGTAGAAAAGCTTGATAAGACCAAACTATGCGAGTAAGATTACTGTCATTAGTGAAATGAAAGCAGGTAAAACTTAACATTAAATAAAAAAAAGTTGGAGAAGATAAAATTAGACTCTGACAATGACTAGCTTTCTCTAGAAAATATTGCAGAAGACTGTTAAAACGAGGCTGCTAGAAACGGATTAGTATGCAGCCTGCTCAAGGAAAAACACTCTCTCCAGAATACACAAGAACATCAAACTAAGGAGGGTGTCTGTAGAAAAGAAATGGTTGATAAATTTCCTACGATATTATTTCAAGCTAGCAATTACAAATTGTATGTTAAAATTCTAGCAAGTTCGTCATCCAAATGTAATGAAACTGAAACTTTCTATTAAAATTAAACCTGAAAGGTGTATAAAAGCAAAAAGGTCACCAGATGATTAGGTCCTACCTTAAACTCTGAGATCAGCTTGGATACAGCGTAATATGCTGGATCTTCAGTACTTTCAAGAACAAAAAGAAACTCCATAGGCCCTCCATATAGTGATGTTATCTGCATTCAGTGATGTCAACTAATAACATTCATTGGAAAGATATAGAAGTAAAAACAGAAACTAATATTTGCAACTACATGGAAGAAGCAGCTTCTTTGTGGGTGTTCGTTCATAGAATGAAGTGTGAGTGGCTTTTTCCCACCAAGCATCATGTTATACTTGGGATAGTTTTAGTTAGCTAATAACTGAAAAAAGAATAATGCTACCTGATGGTTTCAATTGCAAGGCAATAGCAAATTCTAAAATTCTTTATAGCAAATTCTAATATATATATATATATATATATATATATATATATATATATATATATATATATATATAAATATATATATATATATATATATATATATATATATATATAAATTACCTGAGTTCTCCAGTTCTGCAAATTATGTTCTCCAAAGCCTTTCAAGGGCATGATGACTGACACTCTCGGTAAGTTCACCTGAGCCGAGTGCTCAAGATCATTTATATCTTCACAAATGAACGCAAAATGGTTGCCACCTTCAATATTATGCTTCATACGTTTGTTACTCTATTCCTGGGAATTAGCATCAATTACAATAGCATAAGCATTTGAATCACAACAGTTTGCAATATTCACATTTGATAACGAAACGGGATACCTGACATATGCAGCCAAGCTCCATCCAAGTGCAAGGGTTAAGCAGATAAAACATCCCTATCAAGACCATAACATCAAAGAGTTTTAATTAAATCAAACCGATGAACTGATGACAGAGTATTCAAACTAAGTTGTCCCACAAGAGCATGAAGTGCGTAATAAAATTGATCAACAATACAGAAGAAAAAAGACCAGGCCAGACGACTACAAGTGTACATGCCAACTGTGTAGGGCATCAAGACTACAGAAATTCATGTCACTTAGGAAAAGTACTTAACATCGACAATGACAATCTAAAACAGATATCATAGGCAATGAGTATACAACAATAACAAATCCTTTATCCCAAAAATTTTGGGGACGGCTACTTGAATCACTTTCTTCCATTCGTCTTTTCTGTAAGATTAACAAAAAACATATCCTTCTTTACAACCTCAATTCAAGTTTGTCTATGCCTGCCCCTAGTTCTACTTCTAGCATCTCCTTAACTAATATATTATCGCTCCTCCTAACTGCATCATCTATCAGTCTTAAGTTTTGATGTGTTTGGACCATCCAAGAGAATTTTCTCTCATCTTATCTTCCATTCGAGCCACCTCCAACCCCCGTCCCCCACCAGACTACAACCCAAACTGGCCCTAAGAATGTTGAAATTGGCATTTGGGACACTACTTCCATGAACTAGCATCCTCTGTTAAGATATACGAAGTGTAAACATTTTGTTTGTATCTTGAACTAGTTTTGGAGTCAGAATGTGGTTATGCAATATACTCTTGGCACGCGTTAGATTTTAACAACCATCACACCAATTATAGTTGCTTCTTATATACAACTATACAAGGATTTGAGGGCGGTCACCTGGCGCAACGTGGCGCAACGGTAAGTCTTGTTGTTTGAATCTTGGAAGATGCAGGTTTGAGTCACGGAAAAAGCCTCTCCATATAAATGGGGTAAGGATGTGTACATCTTGAGCCTCCCCAAACCATACCCAAGTGGGAGCGTCGTGGCACTGGGATGCTCGTTTTTCCTTAAATACAAGGCTTTCTCACCATAGCGGCTAGGTTTAGAAATTGAAGAAATGTTCCAGCTAAAACTTCACAAAATCATTCATTTTATTAGGGACCATTACATTTCCTTATTCATTTCTAATTTGTCCATATCGAATTATTTCATTTCCACCCACTTATGGACATTAGCAAACAATGATCACATCTCCGCGACGTAACTCTAAGCGAATGTGAGTTATCAGCAGCAACGATGTCTGAGACTATAATGACAGAGAGACATGATGGGGATCAAGAGTACCTGCATCTGGATGAAGATCGAGAGAGGGCTGCAGCAGAATCTGCTGGCGGAGGCCAAGAAGGAGTCCATATATTCGAATCCCGCCATTAGAGAGATCAGAGAGAGAGGAATGATTCAGCCGCGATCGACAAGTTAAAAAAAAAAATCTCAAACTGCCATTGATGGGTTGAGAGAGAGAGAGAGGAATTGAAGACACAGAGAGAAAGAGGGACCAATGAATGGGAGGAGTGCCGTTTTATACGGCTGGCACAGAAGTCCTCTCTTTGGACGGGTACGAGCGGCAAGGAGAAGATGTCCCAGGTAGGGCTGAAAATCGAACGAACGAGCGAACGAGCTCGAACAAACTGTGTTCGAACTCGGTTCGACTAAAATATCGAACGAGCTTTATTCGAGCCGAGCTTAAGATCGAACTCAAAAATGGTGTTTGAACTCGGTTTGATTATAGGCTCGAAATGATCGAGCTCGACTCGATTTAGTTCTCGAGCTCGGACGAGCCCAGCCGAGCCCGAGCCAGGACCGATCAAAAGCCACATTAAACTTATTGTACGGTTATTCTCAAGTCTTAAAGATTTTTTTTTGTTGAATTAGTTATGTTTTTTACATCACAAATTTACCATCATATAAATAACAAAAAAGAGAGTAAATTTTCTAAGACAAAATTTATCAACATCCATAAAATATATAGCATATATTAGAAAAATCATAATATTAGAAACCGAGCCGAGTTCGAGCCAGTTCGCGAACGAGACCGAGTCGAACAACCTATGGTCGAACTCGATTCGAACACCACTTCGAACAAAAAAAATAGACCGAGCTCGGTATCGACCTACTCACGAACGAGCTTCGAACCGAGCTGGGCCGAGTCGAACGCGAGCCAAACACAAACTGTTTGAATCGTTTCACAGCCCTAGCCCCAGGCCCGGTGTTTTTCTTGTTTTGTTTATCTTTCTTTTTGTTGTAAATATGGATAAATCACCATAATTATTTGGTGTCTATAACCTATGTCTTTTAGTTATCCATAACCTATAGTTTTTTGTTATCCATAACCTATAGCTTTTGGCATTCTTCTTTTAATTGTCATCATAATATTAACCTTCATTGTAAGCCTATATAAGGGCTATTATCAAGTTTATTTGTAAGTGAATAAAGAAATATTTTTCTCTATTGTTCATCTCTTTGCTTTACAATACGTTATCAGCACCATTCTCTATGATGAGTTTAGTCTTGCATACATATATACATATTTCAGTAAACTTAAGTATCGACTGTTCTTTTAATATTTTGTGTGAGACAAAAAGTTTCAATTCATTATGTATGTACCACATATCTACCTATTCTTTATACATGTATGTATGAATTAGACAAATTTTCGATTTATTTATTAGCTGAAAGGCACAATCTGTAAAAAAAAACATCAAAGAGTATAGGATATTATAGATCTTATTAGTCTAGCATCTATTCATCCCTTTAATAACAATGTCAAATACAAGTGTCAGATACTCTTGGATTCTCTATTGCATACATGAATACTACTACACATTATACGACACGATGTCACATATACAACACATATTTGGTTATGTGCTAGTGTATTCTGGTCTCTGAAGTCAATTTCATTCAAAATAGATAATTCATGATAATTTATTTAAAATTATGCACGAATCTCATTTCTATATTTTTTTTATGAACTTTACCCAAGTATAAATTTAATCTAGAATATATTGAATACTCTTCTCTTATTATGAATGAGTTCATTACATTAAATTAGATTATATGAAATTGCTATTTTCGTTATTTTATTTTATTTATTCTACAGGGTACAAATTCACATTGTTGTATATGTGAACCATATTATGAAAAAGTACCCAAAATACAAACCATGATGATCTAAAGATTTATATAATGATCATTGTTGTATATGTGATAAACATAAGACATAATATTTTTTGATAGCGTTTCATCACATTGTGGCATATGTAAAATTTTATAATATTAAAAGCACTTGTCAATTTTACTATTTAAATTAATTTATCTCTAATATAATTATTTCTGCTATATAGATGTCGAGTCTTGCAAAGATTGAATTCAAAGCTCTTGATGTGAGCGGAGGCAATTACTTATCATGGCAATTGATGCGAAGTTGCACTTGCAGTCCAACAAGCTTGATGGTACTATTAAGAAGGAAAATAAAAATCTTCTAAAGCCAAGGCTAAGGCTTTATATCCATGATGATCTAAAGGAAGAATATGTCACTTCCCGCATCCAGAAATAATGGTGACGTCATGAACACATCCCCAGGCTACGCGCAAATTCGCAATTGTCGTCCGTGAATCAGCAGAATGAAAATACAAGGAATCATTACAATTTCAACTATATTATACATCAAGGGTCTTTCTATAAGTACATTAACTTACAAGTCTATTACAACAATATAATTTACCTAAGATTGATTGTCTACAAAATATTATGGTCGTCTACAGATTATCCCTCGACATTGTCTTTCGTACAGATGTAGCGTCTCGGCAGGAACGTCGTCTTCCCCTAGTCAACAAATACTATGTCGTTTAGAAACGACAAGCAAGTCCTCGGCCAAAAAGGTTAAGAAAAAGTATAATATAACAAGAATGAAACATAAAGGTTTTCTATTAAAGAAATAGGAATTACAGTTTTTACATTATTATATGAATGTCTCTTTTCCATTCAAATAAGTAGTGTAAACGTCCTTTTTGGCTCCGTTTAATAGGGGTAAATTTCTTCTAGAATGAGATGCAAGTTTGGAGGACTAACCCTAAAATGCAATGCAATTTTGGAGAACAATCCCCTGAATATTCATAAAATAGTTTCCCGTCAACAATCCCGTATACCTGGATCGGGCTGTGATTTAGGTGGCATGGTGCTTAGGATCCGGCCATGCGCCTCCCTTGGGCTTACAAAATTCATCTATTCGATGTTATTGTCGAAGTAGATGTAAGAATTTCTGAGCTTCCCTTGAGCTTACAATGAAATTTGCCTCCCTTGGGCATAAATGTGAATATTGCCTCCCTTAGACATAAGGAGCTAAGCCTCACGTACTCGATTCGTATGGCCTTACGAATGAGCTAAAAATAATATTGATCAGCTTTTTTTGTTATCATTATGTTGCGGGACTTTTAGGGATATTAGGTTGTTCTACCCCGCTCAATGCTTCCTAGTTGTGAGTTAATTTCTCAGAGGATTTACCTAGAGAATTTCTAGGTTTATGAAAATAAACGATTTCTCTAAAGTTCTAAAATTTGGCTCTCTTGGAATTTTTAAAATTTTCGGCAGAGTCTCCTTTGTTTTCAGAGACTCCAAAAATTTGCAAAGACAATATAAAATAATGAATATAAATTCGCGTTCACCGACCCCTTCGGTGGAGCAACCCTCAACACCGGTATCACATGCAATTATAAATAATCCTGGGTACGCCGACCCCTTCGGTGGAGCAACTCTCAACACCGGTACTCACGCATATATTATATGTAGTTAAATTTAAAGCTTTCTTACCTTAGCAAGCAAATAGACAAGCAAGCAGTTTATCTCAATTTTCTCTTCCTAAAAGCCATCCAAGTTCAAAAGAACAAAATTCTTAGTAATACATTTATACCAAAGTCTTACTTCCAATGTCATCTCAAAATAATTTGTATACTTGTAATTAACTTGTATTAGTTACAAAATCATATCTAAGTATTCAGTTTAACTCTTACTTGCCATATATACCACACTTTGGCTTCTTGAAAGTGTGAAGTAGCCAATTTACTTGAAAAAGCTTAACAAATGAATTACCTAGTGTTCTGGTATCCATAAATAACTATTCTAAAATGTGTTTATGACAAAATAGGTCATTTAGACATAATTATAATTCTTGTCCAGAATTGAAATATCGCCTTAAATTGATAATTTGTCAAATTTACGTATTTCAAAGTAAATTTTAAACAATTACTTATATATGTATTCATACTCATAATCCATAAGATCCCAATTGTGTAAGTTCCAATTTGTGGACATATAAATTGGATCGATATACATATATCTATACATGTATGGCTATGGTACATTATGTCATTGAGTTGTGTTCTTGCACCTATCTTTATACACATATCATATATACACAAAATAGTATACATGTAAGTAGGTTTTGCAATATGTATTCGTGTATGTAGTCTTTCCTTTATATAGGAATAAGAGTTAATATTTTGAGTTAAAAGTATTACACACACACACACACACACACACACACACACACATATATATATATATATATATATATATATATATATATACTTGTGGTATTGGCTAAATTGAATCCAAAAGTTCAATTTAGACATATATCGCTATCTACCGAATTTAGCTTCTTGAATACATAAAAGAGACTTAGAATTGAAGATTTACAAGTATATGGCTACCTTAACATATAGGAACCTATAAACTCACATTTTGACTAAATAATGAAGTTCAAATATACTAAATAGGAATATTTTCAAATGTAGACATAATTAATATAATATATTAAAATTGAAAATTAACTCTTATGTATATATATTCAAGCAAGGGAACATGGAATTTATATATATTCCTTGTAAGTGTATAGGTTAAGTACCTAAATTATGCCAAGATTTACAAATGTCCATGAATATGAAAGTACAAGAATTTGTATCTACATATTGTGTTAAAATGTATATATATATATATATAATATATATATATATATATATATATATATAATATATATATATATATATAAAGTATCCATAATGGTTCCTACCAAATTTTTGGCTCATAAATGCACATTACATTTCTATAGGGTTGGATTTGTCAATAAAATCCCTAAATTCCATAATTGAAATTTGACTATATTAATTCAAGAAATTTAGGAAACCAAATTAAGCAATTATCAAGAGGAAATAAGGAAGAGGACTTGCCTTGGGAATTTGGGGATTTAGGGTTTACTTCTTCTTCTCCAATTTCTCAACCTAGAAGTAAAAGAGGAAGAGGAAGTGGAAAGTTGAATAAGGAGGAGATGGTGGTGGAGGGTGGTGCGTGGCCGGCGGTGCGCCAGCGACAGCGCGGCAGCGGTTGCAGCAGCAGCAGGTAGCAACGGCAGCATCAACAGTAATAACAGTAGTAGTATGGGAGGAGGAGGAAAGGAAAGGAGGAAGAGTGAAGGAGAAGAAGAAGAAGATGGAGAGAGGGAAATTATGAGGATGAGGGTGGAGAGAGAGCCATCTTTTAATTCTGATTTTGGGAAAGAGACACTTGTCTCATTCTTCATGTGAAGATGACAAGTGTCTTGCCTTGTTGGCAAGTTGGTGGGGAGGATGATTTGTGCAATTTGAAGTTTTGCATAGGATTGGTTTTGAAAAATTAGTTTTGGTTTATTTGAAAATCCTCCTCATCAAAAATTATTTCATGAAAATTTGATATGATATGTAAGCATAATTGTTTATCAAGAAAAATTATTAATGAAAATAATAATAATAATAATAAAATTGAGGTTATGACAGAATATCTATGTGAGGATGATCCATTGAATTTCTGGATATCTCTAAAGGATAGATTTGACCATCAAAGGATGGTAATCCTTCCGATTGCTCAAAGTGAATGGTTGAACCTGAGATACAAGACTATAAAACTGTTAAAGCATATAATTTTGCTCTGTTTAATATTGTTTCTTGCCTTAGGTTGTGCGGAGAAAAAATAACAGAGGCTCAAATGCTTGAGAAAACCCTCTCCTTTTCATGCAAGTAATGTGCTTTTGCAGGAACAATATCGTGAAAGAATTTCACAAAATATTCTTAACTGGTGACTTGTCTCCTTGTAGCAGAGGCAAATAGCAACGTTCTCATGAAAAACCACAACTCTAGACCAACTGGGTAATGGCAATTCCTGAAGCAAATACAAATTTTGGGGTTATCAGATGTCGTGGTAGAGGACGTGGAAGAGGAAAAGTTATGGAGGTATGGTTATGGTTATCAGCTTATAACAAAGGCAAAATAGTGGTTCACAAAAGAATAAATGGAACAAGTGGACAGCACCCTCTAACAAAGGGAATCAAATCCTCAATATAAACCAAATAATGGTAGTACTGCTTGTCATAAATGTGACAAAAATGGACATTGGTTTAAGCAATATCAACTAATCAACAAGAGGTTGACAAATTCAAAGAATCAAAGAAAATGGAAGCAAATATGACAGCATATTGGGACAATGACCAGCCACTTACATCACTAAGTTGAATTGTTCTGATTTTTTTAGGATCAAAATGGGAATCAGATTACCAATCAACAGTTTGAGGAAATGCTGGCGAATCCACCTCCATTGAATGAGCACTCAGCTGACATATGTTTTATTTCAAGTATTATGAACTTTTTACATTTGAAGTCATGTTTTTTGTTTTTAGTTACCATCATGGAATATCTAGGATATGAGAGTTTGTTAAGAATATGTCATTACTTTGCTATGTATTTGAAAGTTGCATCTATAATATGATGTTATCGTTTGGTATGCTTAATTACTTTTATTATATTTGTGTTAGTTGAGTATATGTTCATAAATTTCTTTTGTTTCATATTAAGGTATGGATATACGAAGGAAAAAAAAATGACTTGGATATGTATTTGGTAGATAGTGCTACAACACATACGATTTTGAAGAATCAATTTTTCTCAAATTTAGTATTTGACATGCATAAAGTATCAACAATAACTGGACCAGCCCATATAATTGAGGGTTTTGGAAGAGCACACATTATGTTACCTAATGGAACTCAAATCCATTTGCAAAATGTGTTATATTCAAGCAATTCTAAAAGAAATTTGCTAAGTTTCAAGGATATACGCAAAAATGGATACCATATTGAAACTCGAAATGATAACAACAAAGAGATACTATGTATCACATCTAATGTTGAGAGCAAAAAGCTCACATTAGAATAATTCTCTTCTCTCGTGGGTTTGTATTACACCACCATTGGTATAATTGAATCACATATGAATGTGACAAAACAAAGTCAATGATCCTATCTTATGTACCATTTGGCATGACAGTTTAGGTCACCCGGGGCAAACTATGTTCAAGAGGATCATTGATAATTCTTGCGGACACTTATTAAAAATCACGATCTTGGTTTACCAAAGAATCACATATGTGTTCCATGTTCACAAGGAAAGTTTATAACTAGACCATCTTTACTAAAAGTTAAGAATGAGTCTCCTACTTTCTTGCAAAGAATACAAGAGATATTTGTGGTCCTATTCATCCTGCTAGTGGTCCTTTTAGATATTTATGGTACTCATAGATGCATCTACTAGGTGGTAACATGTTTGTTTATTGTCTACTAGAAATCTTGCATTTTCTCGTCTTTTGGTCAAATTATTAAACTTAGATCTCAGTTTCCTGATAACTCGATTAAGTCAATTAGACTTGATAATGCCGCAGAATTTACCTCACAAGTTTTTGATGATTATTGTACATCATTAGAGATTGAGGTAGAGCATCATGTTCCCCATGTGCACACAAAAATGGGTTAGCTGAGTCATTTATTAAACATCTCCAACTTATAGCTAGACCTCTACTAATGCAATCTAATCTGCCAATTGAGGCTTGGGGACATGCTATTTTATCTGTATCTCTAGTTAGATTTAGACCGACTACCTACCATATTTTTCACCCATACAACTTGTTAGTGGTAGACAACCCAATATTTCACATTTGAAAAGTTTGGATGTGCAGTATATGTCCCAATTCCACCTCCCAAACGAACTAAGATGTGTCCCCAACGACGTTTGGGAATATACATTGGTTTTGAATCTTCCTCCATAATAAGGTATTTGGAACCAATGACTGGTGATGTCTTCATTGTAAGATTTGAAGATTGTCAATTTGATGAGAGAGTCTTCCCGCCGTTAGGGGGAGGTAAGCAACAAATTGTTCATATATAACAATCTATTGCTAATGAACGGCATAATTACATGGAATACACCTACTCTATCTCATCAAGATCCAAGAACTCCACAATGTGATTATGAGACAAGAAGAATGATACATTTGCAAGAAATTACAAATCAATTACTGATGCATTTAATGATGCCGCAAAGGTAACTAGATCCCATATGCCAGCTAAAATGTGCCAGCCATAATTAATGTTCATGTTGGACAAAATCTAAATGGCGGCAAATGAATCTACTACTACACATCAAAAGCGTGGTAGGCCTATAGGTTCCAAGGATCGTGCTCCTAGAAAGAGGAGAGTAAATGAAACATCTTGTCCTGATAAAAGTCAGATAGTGGCTGAGATCCGAAATAGATAATAAGATGTGCATGTTTCCAAATTCATTGAAATGCCTATGGATGCCTCTAGAGAGGCACATGTACTAAAATGAAGAGATCTCGATATTCTGCATGTTCAGGTGAATTATGGAATAGAAAAGCACTTGTCATCGATGACATATTTAGCTACGCAGTAGCTACTGAAATATCAAAAATAATGATAATTGTGAAAATGAACCACGTAGTATAAATGAATGTCGACAAAGAAAAGATTGGCCAATATGGAAAGATGCTATTCAAGCAGAATTGAAATCTTTAGAAAAATGTGGTGTATTTGGACCTATAGTAAAACATTAAAGGGCATAAACCTGTTGGCTTTAAATGGGTGTTCGTGAGAAAACAAAATGAGAGAAATGAAGTTGAAAGATACAAAGCCCGACTTGTAGCACAAGGTTTCTCTCAAAGACCTGGAATTGACTATGTTGAGACATACTCTCCAGTTATGGATGTCATTAGTTTTAGATTCTAATTACTCGTAGTTTCTGAAAATCTTGATATGAGACTTATGGATGTTGTAACTCCATATTTGTATGGAGACTAGATACTGACATCTATATAAAAATCCAGAAGGATTTACAATGCTAGAGACTAAGTCAAAGGGCATGTGTTCAATTAAACTTAGACGAGCATTATATGGATTGAAATAATCTGAAAGAATGTGGTATAATCGTCTTAGTATATATTTGACTAAGGAAGGATATAAAAATAGTCAAATTTGCCCATGTATCTTCGTTAAGAAATCCGAGAATGATTTTCGATAGTAGCAGTATACGTGGATGATATAAACCTGATCGGATCTCCTGCAGAATTGGAGAAAACTGCAAACTATTTGAAAAAAGAATTTGTAATAAAACTTGGGAAAGACAAAGCTTTGTCTCGGTTTGCAAATAGAACGAAGTTCTAGTGGAATATTAGTGCATCAATCCCGATATATGAAAGAATTTTGAAACGATTCAGAATGAACAAAGCACATCCACTTAGTACACCTATGGTTGTCCGGAGTCTGGATTTGGATAAAGATCCATTTCGACCAAAGGGAGAAGATAAAAAAGTTCTTGGTCCTGAAGTGCCGTATTTAAGTGCTATTGGAGCACTATTATATCTAGCACAATGTACAAGACCAAACATTGCTTTCTCTATTAATTTATTATCTAGATATAGTTATGCACCTACACTTAGACATTGTAATGGAGTTAAACACATAATGATATCTTCGTGGAACAACTGACATGGGATTATTTTACTCCTGTAATTCTACTAATAACCCTCATCTAGTTGGTTATGCATATTTTGGTTATCTTTCTGACCCTCATAATGGTTGTTCCCAAACAGGTTATGTGTTTATTAGTAATGTCATGACCCGCATCCAGTATAGGGGCACGAGAAGTGGGTACGTCCAGCCTGTGCCGCAGTGTCGGCAGTAGAACGATGTCCTAGGTTACTATCTAACCAACAACTCATGCAATATATAATGTACTTGTCAAATCTCAACTCCGAACGGAGGACAAGTATAGATATAATGAAATCTCAATCACAGTCTAAGCACGATATGATAACACAGAAGTTATAACTAAAAATAACAACAATAAAACCAACTACTACATAATATAATCTCAAACAATTTCAAAACAAAACATATCTCAACTTATTACAATTCAAGTTCTAAAATAAGAACTAAACCAAGTCATCTAGCTAGTCTTCCGATCACTCATGAGTGTCGGGGCCAAAGGTAGCTAAGCCATCTCCTGGTCTATAGTAAGTAGGGCAAGCATCTGTAATATTTCAACAGGTCCAGTCAGGACAGGAACGAGTACAACTCATCAAGAAATCTCAAGTAAATGACAGAGAACTATAAACAGTTATAGACAGTTGTATTGATGAACATGGCAGTTTGTATGAGTAATGATGTAGAAAAATAGATAAGGTACACGGAAAGTAAGGTACAAGGAAAGTGTCCTCGGGGCAAGCATCTGTAATATTTTCAACAGGTCCAGTCCGGACAGGAACGAGTACAACTCATCAAAAAATCTCAAGTAAATGACAGAGAACTATAAACAGTTATAGGCAGTTGTATTGATGAACATGACAGTTTATATGAGTAATGATGTAGAAAAATAGTTAAGGTACAAAGAAAGTAAGGTAACTAAATAAGAAGAGAAACATGGCAATAAAGATTATAAATATAATCTAGCTGAACTAGAGTAACATGATATAAGTTCAGACAGTATAATATGAGTCAAGTATAATCCCAATGTGAGTCCAGACAATGTAAATCTAATACCACAAGATGAGTCCAGTATAAGTTGAGTCCAGTCAATGATCAAAGATTTCAGGGTGAGTCCAGACTATACTCTAACAGTGTGTTTTAAAATATCGAGATCGACATGTGAACGGCTGTAGGTAATACGGCACACCGCACACTCGGCCAAGTGTGGGATGGCTATCATTCCAGTATAATTCCAAGAAAGTGGTTCCATTATTTGCGAATGTTCACATGCCTACTCTAATATTTCCCCGTCCAACAAGTACAAGTGAATCCATAATCTGACACGAAATAAGAACAAGTCCAGCCAGAACATGAATGATACCAGTAAGTGATTCCAGGGTGATTCCAGTAGGTGATTCCAGTAGTGGTTCCAGAAATGGAGGCCAGACATAAATAAATGAGTGTCGCATGAAATGGATACATCAATATCAAATCGTGTTTGTAACAGAAAATCAAATAGAACTAACTACAACTGAAGTACAGTAATCGATAAGTAAATAAGAAACTATCAGAGAATGTACTCGTCAGGTATCCTGAATATCTGAAGAGAATCTACTGTCCGAGGAGTGACGTCTGTCTCCTATAGAACAGTACAAGTCACTACATGTCTAAAATAGTAAAACAGACTGCTACCATGCATCTACATGATGTTTGGGGTCAATCTAGACTAAAGTCAACCTTTGGTCAACTCTAGTTAACTACACTAGTCAAACTAGGTCAACTAGGCCAAGCCTAACCCAAACAAGTCTCACTAAGCCTAGCCAACCTATTCTAGCAAGCACACATCAAAACTAGGCTATACAAGCCAACAACACACATTCACTGGTGTATACATGCCATATACATAGGCTTTATGCCATATAGTCTACATCACACACATTTCATACATTATATATATCTATCTATATACTAAATTATTATAGGCAACTTATTTATATCACACATAGGCCATGTACCATATGTGTAGCCTCTAGGCCATATGGTCTATATCACACATTTCACACATAATACATATACACTAATTTAATATAAATTATCATACACATATACATATAGGCCATATTATTATATCAAGCATATAATATATATATACATATATATATATATATATATATATCTATATATATATATATAT
>JANAVB010037818.1:6054136-6142831 GCA_029216955.1 Iris pallida
AGCTGAAATACACATTCTCTTTCTCTGTTCATTTGGAGGCCTGAAAGAGATTCCAGCTCTCCCATAATCTTCGCAATCGTGTGCACACCCTCCGTAGATGGCTGGATGAACACCAAAAGATCGTCTACATAGATAAGGGGTAACTGGGGGGTCAATCCTCCGGAACAATAGAACCAGTCTCCCGCGATGTACTGCCATGTCCATCAGACATGTGAAGTATTCCATGACAAGCATGAATAGGTAAGGGGACAAAGGATCGTCTTGTCTAAGTCCACGATTGCTCTGGAAGTACCCAAATGGGGTGTCCTGAATGAGGACAGAGAAAGTGAGAGCCGTGATGCATTCCCGGATCCTCGCAACCCAGCCATCGTCGAAACCCATGGCAGACATCAGATGACAAAGAAATCCCTATTGACCATGTCATAGGCCTTCCTCAAATCCAACTTTACGCATGCCTTCTCCCCTCTAGGCTTACTGAAGCCCCTCACCATCTTATGCGCCAGTAGGCTGTGCTCCGCGATCGACCTCTCCTTGATGAAGGCCGCCTGGTTCGGAGAGACTAAGTCCTGCATGATCCCTTCCATCCGCCGGCACATAAGGTGCGTAATTATCTTATAAAGATAATTACAACACGCAATAGGCCTGAAATCCGCTAGCGATGTCGCTCCCTCCTTCATTGGCACAAGTGTCAGGAAAGTGTGGTTCAGCTCCTTCAGCAACTTTCCTTTGGGGGCTGTTTGGTTGCCCGGAGGTCGCATGAAAGTGGCTTGGAAAAGTGGGTTTGCTTGCAACTGCTGGATTTTGCAGTGTTTGGTTTGGAGTAACTTTCTTCCTGCATCTGTTCCATCTGGGCTGAATAATGATGATTTTCCTTCTTTGCTTTACTCCGTTCACCTACCCCCTTGAAGAGGAGGAACTCACGGAAACTCAGCGGGGGGAGGAATAAAGAGGAGGTCAGTTGCAGCTTACAAATCTCTCTCCTTCTCGTTAGTCTCGTCGGTCACCTCCTTCCTCTCGCCAAGGTGAGCATTTCTTTTGCTAAAAATTGGTTGATATTGCCAAAAATTAGTAGATCTTTGCTTAAGATTTGTTCGAGAAAGGCCAGAAATTGGTAGATCTGCTGTTTTTTAATTTCAAAAATTGGAAAAAAATTAGTAGATCTGTTATATTTTATGTTCGAAAAGGAATTTTTGGGTCGATCTCTGTTGTTTTGTGTTGGAAAAGCGAAAAAATGAGGAAAAATAGTATATTTTTGTTCGAAAAGTATATTTTTTTCTTCTAAAATGAGGAAAAATAGTAGATCTATGTTGTTTTGTGTTGGAAAAGCGGAAAAATTACTAGATCTGTTATATTTTTGGGTCGAAAAGTTAAAAAAAAATAGTACTTCTCTTTTTTTTTCTTTTAAAATGAGGAAAATTAGTAGATCTATGTTTTAAGTTGGAAAGCGGAGGAATTTAGTAGATCTGCACTTTTTTGGTTTACAGTCAGGAAAAAAGTAGTATATATACTACTTTCAGTTCGATCGCTGGAAAATTAGTAGATATATACTACTTTTGGTTTGGAATTGAATTTTCTGTGCATGATATAGGGACTGCCATGATTTTAATTTTGTACATCTGGACAGGATGTATGTTTTGACAAAATATATTATTGCAATGGGTTTTTTGGTTTCCAAGCCACTTTCATGCGACCCCCGGACAACCAAACAACCCCTTATTGGTCTGGAAGAAGTTTTATTTTCTTATAGCAATCGGTTTTTAGGTTGTTTAGTTTTTTTGAGTTTGTTCAGTTTATAGTTGCTTTTCAGTTTATTCAGTTTTTGGCTATCTTTGATATATGCAAGGTGATAGACTAGGCTATGATGAGGACACATATCTGCTCATTTTGAGTATCAGTTTTTCAATGATATGTTGAGCTATGTTGCTTAAGTTTTTTTGCAAATGGGGACCAAGAGGAGTCCTGGTTTTTGGTATGCTACACTTCACTTTTTTTGTATCAGAGGAAGGTGATACACTCCAGATTTTTTAGTATCATTTTTTGGAAGATTTCTTATTCCCTTAAGCTGGAAGATTTCTTATTCCCTTCTGATACAAGCTCAGATACATGTTCAGAGATATGTTCTTATTACCTACGTTGGTTCAGTTGGTTTCATCTGTGCTTCTACCAATGTTGGTTTCATATCTGGCCTTCGTTGGGAATTTTAACCAACTTTGAGTTATATTTTACCAACTTATACCTATGTTGGTTCAGTTGGTTACATATTTGGCCTTGTTGGGAATTTTCCTTGCCATGTTCTTATAATGTGTGTTGGGAAATTTTGGCCATAACTTGGTTTAACTTGGAAATTCAATGGTTGTCTTGCTTATATTTGATGAACCCTATAGCCAAGCTCTGAGCCCATTTCTCTTTTTCATATTGTTGCCTTTGTATGCAAAAAATTTTCCTTTGTTGTTCAATTTGTTGTGCTTTTTTGGCCTTTCTTAAGTTGTTCAATTTATTAAGGTTGGAAATCTTTTTACCAAACATTGAGCTATATTCTACTACAATTGGGCTATGATGAGATTGTGAGGATAGCTGCTTGTCCATTCTGATACAAGCTCGGATGCATGTTCAGATACATGTTCTTATATTTGATGAACTCTTTTCAGCCATTTGTAGGAAAAGTTTCTTTGCTTTATATAGTCTTCTATTATGATGGAATCATATGCTGCAATTGATTGAATCATATGCTGACCAATTTTTTTTCAGCTCTGATACATGGTCAGATACTCTTTTCATACCAATTTTCTCTGCAACCATTATGATGGAATCATATGCTGAAATTGATTTTGGTGGTATTTTGATCGTGTATGTACTTTGTAAGAGATTGTCATGTCTGGGCAAATATGGTCTATAATGTTATGGCATGGGTATGTATAGCTTCTTCAAATTACTCTATCATGTACACAAATTACTATCATGTCTGTGTCAATTTGGTCTATAATAAATTGGTCTGTATCATTTGGGATGGCAATGAATTTCGCCAGTATTTGGCATGTATCATGTTCGCCGGTCGCCAGTATCATTTTGGATGATGAGTTTGTAAATTTGGATGATGAGAGTTGGTTTAGATTTTGGATGGTATACGTTGTGTATCAGTTTTCTTAATCCATTGATACATTCTTCATATTAATTTGTTGGGATAATCTTACCAAGGTAGCCATATATCCATCCATATTTCACTTTCAAGTGGCATCCAAACATTGAAAGTCAAAATTTTGTTTCCATATACACTTTCAAGTGGCATCCAAACACAACACATTGAAACTCCCCACTTGCGGGGGGACAAAAACCAATGTTTCCAAACACATTTTGGAAACTCAAATACAGTGCAAGTGCTATGAATTACATCATATGGAAAGTGCTACTTTCACACTTTCGGAGAGCTACCGCGAACCAAACAGCCCCTTGGTGAAGAACTCATGTACCACCTCAAAGACCGGGAACTTCAGAGTATCCTAGTGACGTTTGTAGAACCCACTGCTAAAACCATCTGGTCCAGGTGCCTTGTTGGGATCCGCCGTCTTGATGATGGATTCCACCTCCTCCATAGTAACAGGAGCAAGAAGAGGCTATTCCCAAGTAGTCACCAGTCACTTCGGAACTACATCTGGGAACGTAGACAAGTAGTCAGACTGGAAATATAACTCAGAATAGTACCTGACGGCCTCGCCTTGGATCTTTGACGGCTCCACCACGAGATGACCCTCCATGTCAAGAAGCGAAAATATAGTTCCGGTACTGTCGGATCCGGATAACATCATAGAAGAACTTTGAACAGCGGTCACCATCCTTAAGCCAGGAGCATTTAGCGTGCTGGGCCGCGCTAATCTCTTTCTACATACGCAAGATGTTGACTTCCCCGATCAGCTCCTTCTCTCTCGCCGCCAGATCTCCGTCAGTATGTCAGACTGCATGTCCTGCTGGATGGTACGGAGCTCCGCATCTTTATCTTCCAGGGTAGTCTTGGGGAAACCCTTCACCCAACACCGTAACGTCTTCTTCGTAGCCTTGTGTCGATGTACCATGCGATACTGAGCCGTCCCCTCTTGTCTGCTAGTGAGCCCCTCCGTAACAGCATCCAAGTATCCCTCTGAAAGATACCAGCTGTTGTTGTACCTGAAGGGGCGAGACCTCACAGTAGGCCGAACAGAGAAGCCAACCCTGATGGGAGAATGGTCGCTCGTCCCAACGGCCAGACCCTCAGCCGAAGTGTTGGGGAAACGACGGAACCATTCTCCGTTGCCTAAGGCTCTATCCAACTGGTAGGCAACCCTGTTACAGACTACTTTGTTATGCCAAGTCCATAAGAATCACGAGCGCGACAACCCCTGGAGCTCCGCCTGGAGGAGGCATCTCTGGAAATCATACAGAATCGAATCTGGAACCGGACGGCCGCCCACCTTCTCCCCTCTGTGCAAAAGGGCATTGAAGTCCCGTATCAGAAGCAGCGGCAGAGACGAGGAGTCCGCAGCGGCGGCAACTCTGGATATGTTGCTCCACAGGGACTCCTGTCGCCGCCTGTCGTTGTGGCTATACACCGCACCCAGCAAGAACCGAAAGCCCCCCTTGTTCGTGAAAGAGATGACGATCAGTTGCTCCGTCATCAAGATCAAGTCCCCTTCCTAGCTCTTCGAGTTCCATCTGACCCAGATCCTGGCCATGTCACATATAGCCAAGTTGTAGAGTTTGGCCCAATGAGATAGGGTCCGCCAAGCAAGAGTCTTCTCCCCTTTAATCTTAGTCTCTAACAGAACAGATATGTCGCACTTCTCTCTGTGGAGAACCCCACAGATCTCTCTCCATCTCCCTCACGAACACGCACCCCTCACATTCCAGGCGATATAGCCATTAATTATTGAGAGATAGGTTCCCCTAAATATCACCCGGACCGGCACCTGGGGTTGGTACCACGTCCGTCGCTAACAAATCCTCCTCCATCCCAGTCGGATGGGCCTGCTGGGTTGCTGCCTGGGAGAGCACCAATGCCCAGGCGGGGTTGTCCACACAGAGCGCCTCCTCACTGGTAGTAGAATGCCCCCCCACACCGGAGGGACCATTCCTCAAAGGTCCAGCTCGTCGCTTCCTACTATAGACTATCTCCGCAGAATCTGCCATCCCCCCGCTCCTTACTCCCCAAAGCCACCATGCCTCTGGTGACCATACTCCTCTCGCCGAGAAGGTGATCATAGTCCCCCTCAGGGGATCTGGCTGGGGTGAAACAGTGAGGCTCAGTCCTCCATCCTCCTCCAGCGGTGGGTCCTCCTCCTGCATGACATCCTCCCCTCTGTCGACCCTGGAACCCAATGCCCGTGATGTGCCAGGCACCACACTAGTTGGTGGATGCGACCCCACCTAGGACCTCTGATGGACATGCACTGTCCAGATACCCGAAGCAAGCACACTGCAACAGGTTGGAGGGATCCATTCATACTCCATCTTCTGGGTTAGCACCTCTCCAGAAGGTACTTCATACTCCAACAAACTCGGTAACTCCCTCCCAGCTCGGATCTCGACGAATATCCTAGTATACATCAGCCTCGATCGGAAGGCTGTAGCATCATCAGCCTTGATCGGGTGCCTACTAAGCTAGCAGGTCGCATCAGCAACGGAATACCCAGAACCTGACGGGGAACTCAGGAAAGCGTATCCAAACAGGAATGGCATTTAGGACTTCCTTCTCACATCTTAGGTCTGGGGTCCACTCCTTCAAAATGATAAGCCTGCCATCAAACGTCCAAGGACCACCATGCAGGATCCTGGTAACATCCTCTGCTAGCCCAAACTTCACGTAGTAGAAACCATTTTCTCCAGCAAATATCTCCATATTGCCCTTCACTGCCAGACCCGCGCCGCATATCCCCGGATCTGTCCATAGAATGCTTCTTACCCAAGACGTACAACCAGAGTGTTCTCCCAGAAGGCAGTAACCTTCTCAATCTCCTCCGCAGGGAACGAGGCCCGGAAGCTACTCCCTACCTTTTTCGGCGGCACGAACTCCATAGATGTAGGATTTTTTTGGTCCCACTGGTTGCATATATCCGCCCAGGATCTACCCTCCACCCGGGGGGCGCCCCATGCGGCCTGGGGACAACCCCCGCAGGAGTTGACCCTGGACCCTGACCACCCAGGTCCACCACCTTGTCCTTCCCTTTTTCCGCCATAGACGCCTTGGGGCGCCAGCCTACCGAACTTCCAGTAGACGCCACATGACCTCGGGCCGATGACCGCAACCCCGAACCCTCGTTCTGTCTCCTGTCTGTAGAGTACGCGCCTTTTGGAGGCTCTGAGAGCCCCCCACCTTGCCCCTAGTCTTGGCCACACGACGTCGCGTAACTGTCGTCCATCCGCCTCCCTCCATCTGGCCACCCTGAGCCCCAGATCCAGATCCGACTACGAACGTCGAGGCATTGGAGACGCCCGAGAGGATCCAACCACACCCGACCCCGTTGCCGGGCCAACCGTCGTCAAGCCCACCGCCGCAGCCGCCGACTAGCCTGCCGCCCACCATCCGTCTCCGCCTCAAGGGGTACGCCCGACCCCCCGGAGTAGCCCCCATCCCCCTTCCGGCTTGGGGGGTCGCCGCCGGTGCCTGGGAGGGTCGGCCCGACTCCCCTCCTCCTCTCCCCCCCCCCCCTCCCCCTCCAGGAGGGTCACCACCACCGCCTAGGGGGGTCCGTCCGAAACCCCCCCTTCCCCCCCCCCCCCCGGCCTCCCTGGCCTCCTCCCCCCTCCGGCGAGCGGATCCGGAGGCCGGGGGGGAGGTGTGAGCGTCGTCGCGGCGAAGCCCTAGCGGTGCTCTCGTGCGCAGCCATCTATATATATATATATATATATATATATATATATATATATATATATATATCAGTGGGCAACTACGATATACATTCTAAACAAATATGGATTAAAAAAACAAATGGGTAGATTAACAGGGATCAATTGAATCCCATTTAAACGATTCTTGGACAATATAACGAATGAGAGTACTCCATTCTGAATTAGAAATCTCCAATCCAGATGACCTTTAATCTATATGTGTTTTGAACATGAAAATCAAGTGGAACGGTGATCATTCTCGATGGCCCACCATGTGCCTTTAGGGTGTTTTGTGTAACTAACTTAAGCTGGGATTAGGTGCTTCATTACATTGCATACATCATATGTTATCTACATACATGGGCATTTGTAGGCTTTTCTGCTGAAAATAAGATATTTCAGTTATTGATAAAAGACAATAGCAATTGGAATGAAGGATATTACACTTGTCAAGATCTACGTAGTTCACAGAAAGATTAGTTCCTACCTTGCTTATCTTTCCCTCTCTCAAGTGGTACCTGACACCGGACCAGTTGATAGATTGTGAAAAATGTGAACGTATCGCAGAAATGGGGTATAAGAAATTGTCAACCAGCATTGCAAGAAACACCTGCTCAGAAAATATTGAAGTTAAACTCAAAGTAGACGCACATGTCCTAGATCTTGATGAATCAAACTAGAAAATACATATTCATCCCATATTAAATCAAACAACAGAAAGTGCTTGCAACAAACTTCATGCAGAACTCATCAAACAGCAGAACCTTTCAAAACCTGTAAAGGTGGCGAAGATTCTTACAAGTCCCCAATTATATGAACCAAGCGAGACACTTGGCCCCTCTGGAGATAACATGTTACACAATTGAATCTCCACCTTTGTCAAGTTCCACATTGATAGAAGTTCTACAATAGTACATGTTGTCAAGCAGCCTGCAAGTAATAATCCTGAAAGAGAGGAAATGAACAGACTGCAAATAAAACAAAAACTTATGAATACGAATACAGTATTGTTATTATTTCTTGGAACTAATATCAGATATTTTGGTAAAAAGGGCTTAAGGATACCAAGAAAACTATGTATATCAAATTTCAACTAAATTTCTAAATCTGCCATACCTTTGATAACATGACAAAATGGAGAATAATCATGATTGAGGAAATGTCCATAAAGGAGATGTCCCTAAAATGTTGGTACTCACAGATTACTTGCTATCTATGTAGATGAATACTGGCACAGATTGGATAAGGACAATATAGGTGGTACGGGACACAGACATTTTCAGATAGGTACACTAGTTGTCAACTATGTTGCATGCATATGGACACGAATGCGGACGTAATACAGATAAGGACACCATTTTCCCGTGTCCGTGCAACATAGCTTGCTATAAACCCAAAGTCATGGCATTTCGCAATCTCATGATAATAGTCTGACACATTTTAGTGGCAATAAAAACCAACTTTTGGGCTTTCATTGAATCCAAGAGGACTAGAGATACTGTCACATACACAACTACATTAGGTTTCTAATTGTGTGCCTACTTCCTAGTTCCTATCTACCTTGATTTGAAATTTGTAATCAGCTAAATAGAAAACATCTCTGGCACGTTAGCTGAGCCAAAGAACATAAACTTCTTAAGGTCTAATTATCTGCTCTAATAGATCCTATCAGAAAATTTAGTTTTCTTACCACAAGATGGAGAGATTGTTTCCTTGAGGAGATATTCGCTATATGGTGCTCGTACTGCTGTTGCAAGATGTACTATTGCCATAAAATATGGCAAAACAAATCCCCAGGACAGATAAATATGTGTAGAGAACAATGCACGGTTCATCAGCATAACACGCTTTGAAATATATGACTCCAGAACAAATGTTTGTTTCCTGAGGTAATTCCAGTACCTGCATGAGCATTAGATAAATATATATGAGATCATAACATATACCTATCAATCCAAAACTGCCAAATATATGTAGGAGAATATACAGCAATAATAGACCTTGGAAAGCTAAGATCACTCGCAAGAGGATGTGGAAAGACCGCAACTGGTGGTGAACTAATTAGCCTCTTATGTGCCCTGCATTTGAAGAACAATGTTATCTGCAATAAGTAAGATCAATGGCGAGACACAACTTATAAATAAGATAAATGGAGAGGCAATAACTTGTAGGAAAGACATCCATTAAATTGTAGGGGATGACATCAGATGGGAACAAAAAGATACATGTGTACATATGCTTTGTCATTTTGTTTCTTTATTGTTAGGCATAAATTGTAGGATTGTGTATTAATCCTAATCTACAGGGATTATCCTTATTTACACCTATTTAGGAATGAAGATAAACAGGGAAAAGCTACTGAAAGATTAGTCAGTTATTGTCGCAAAGCAATATAACACCTAGATTCCCACCAAAAGCACCCCAATACAATGAATACGCAATATTTCCTATACTATAAGCATGTGGGATTCCACCATTGACAAAAGGGCTGCCTACGTAATCTTCAACTGATTGTTCAGTTACCACATACATAGAACTATAGCAATTATTGGCACAAGGATGCTCTAAGGTACTCAAGGCCCAACTATAACTATTTGCCACTTTTAAGCCTTAAGGCGGCATTTCTATACCAAATAATGCAAGGGGCATGATGTGAAACAAGATCCATAATTAACTCTCTTGTTCTTTGAGCCTTAAAAGCAGGGCCGGTCCTGAGCTCATGGGGGCCCACGACGAACTTTTAAAATAAGGTCCCCATACATAATGTAAAAAATTATTTAAAAAAAAAAAAAGCTACAATCAAGGATTGAACTTAGGACCTCTAGTAAGGAGTCTAAAGTACCAACAACTACACCACAATAACTTTGTGTCTAAAAGGACTCATGGTATATACTAGTTCTATTTCAGATAAAAAATTATTAACATATTTATCTTTAAACTATTTTTTTGGGCCCCTCATGATCCGAGGGCCCTGGGCGGTCGCCCTGGCTGCCCTAGGCCAGAGCCGGCCCTGCTTAAAAGACACTTCCAGTGTGCTGCATAATTATTTTTTATTTAATAACATTTTAACTTATTATAGAGTGGATTTGGACACAAATACCTAAACATACCAGAAAAACATAACTTATCCCCCCTTCCCTCTCTCCATCAGGTAGACATAAAAAGAAGATGAAGAGTGATGATGTAGAAGCTGAGAGAGGTAGACTTGTGCTTAAGGTGATCAGTGTTGCTAAACATGTGATTTCGCTACTTATCTGATGTCAACAGTCGCAATTGTTCGTTACTCTGTCTCACCAAACTACTGCTGAAGCAGTAAATTTCAAAGGATAATGATGATTTCTATACATGAAGTTCGGATATTAAGGAACAAGGAGGAATATAAAGATAACTATGAACTTTTAAAGTAGGAAAACCGAGTAGAGATCTAAGTTAGTCAGTAAGACTTGTGAATGTTACATGCCCCAATTCTTTAGTCAGTGAGTTTACTGGCAATATAAAAATGAAGTTATGAAATAAACGAGAATGAGTTAGGGCAGCAATTACTGAACTGCAAAAGCTTTCTACAAGACTGGATAGTAATTTTGTTTAATGCCAGAAAAAGGAGAGTGCAAATTAAATATAGCCATATTAAAGTTGCCATAACTTAAACTCTAGAAACAGGAAAACACAGTAGCATGCATATAAGGACTTCCATTTCATGCACAATGAAATAAGAAAGGTGATTGTTACCAGCTATTGCTGCAAGAGTCATATCATCAGAATATCCACCATCTCGGAGTCCGCTGACCACACACATACAAGTCCTTTCTGAAATCTTCAGCATGCATCTGAGAAGATATAGCCACCACATTAAGGACAACAAGACTAAAGCTTGTTATCAACGTTAAGTGGATGTATTAGGAATATTTTACCATCATGCAGCCTCCCCACAAGAAGAAAGTCCTTCCACCAGTGGCAAATCCCATCGAACAAGGCTAAATACATTATCTTATCCGGATTAGTGCAGCAGAAATATCAATAATCCTACTAAAACAGTAGATGGTCTAAAATGACATAATCTATCATTTAATACATTAAACTAAAAGAAGTGGCACCCTGATAGAAAAATACAGTTGTGCTCAAAATAAAAGGCTTATTTGGTGTGCCAGAAGATGGAACAGAGGCCTCAAAAATAGAGACTGTGATAGTGTATATATTGAAAGAAAACTATCTAGTTATATTTTAATTATTCAATACTGGAAACGAACAAGGCCCCACTACTTGTCCACGAAAATTGGAGAATGCTATTCAAAGTTCTACATTGCTGAAATGAGGTACTTGTGTTCTCACATTGAACAAAATCCTGATTTGACAGTATATTGACAGACAAAATGCAATTATCACTGTACTTAATTTATTCTTCATTCCCATCTGCGGGAGTCTCTTTTGCCAGTTCAAGTAACTAACAGTAAAGACGCTTGGTAACATACGAAGAAATAAAAGGATTATCAAGGATCCAAATCATATTTCTTTATCTGGTGGTATTCTTTGTACAGACTCATGACGTGTTGGAAAAATAAATATAAAACAAAAAGCTAGAACAGTATAACTTCTGTTCTATTCTCCTTAGCTTTCCATCAAGTGTTTTGGATAGCATTTCTCAATATTTTCTTCTGAACTAAGAAAACATAGCAAAGGACAGGGACATGGCAGCATGCAAAGTTGTCGGACTACTTACCTCTGACTACTCTGTCATGGTAAGAACCTTGAGACTGATGAAAACAGAAGGCCAAAAAAATCCTAATTTTCCCTCGAAACTCTAGATCCTGCAGTGTCCTCTTGTTTGAAAGGCTGGCTCCTCTTATATTCAATCATTGATCCAATGATGTAAAAGATCGGCTCCCTTTTCTAACTTAAAATGGATTAGGGCATTTGAACTGAGTATGTAATGTCAACAAACTCTGCCATTAAAATGGGGTCAGTTATAAAGCAGGAGAAAGATACACAAAAGAATTGATAATGTTTTCATGATCCACTGGTCCTCTGTGATGGTACTGAATTCCTAGCCACCGTAGCTATGAGCAAGAGGGGCCCTTGACATATATATAATCTACAAGGTTAGTTCGTGGTTAGACTTGCCATTCAGCTCATGATGTTTAAGATAATAGAACCAAGGAGCACCCTCCAAGTCCCCTTGAGTAGGAAGATTCTAGATGAAAGGGTAAGATAGTTTGATTGGAAATAGCATCCTGATCCAGCCATATGAGAGCTTTAACCAAAAGAATGAAAGAAATGACATTCAGCGAATCAGCGGTAGCTTTATGTCACTGAATGACCTTGAAAACAGTTTAGCTGTCTGGTTTATCATGCTTAAAAGGCACATCTCTATGGATATCATTCGGTAATGGTTTTATAAAGAGTAGTTTGCCACTGAGCTGGCAAGACATAATAAATTTTATGAGACGTCTAACAATTTAGAAATGTGGGAGAAATGGGCAAAGTTCAAATGCTTCAGCTTATGGTTTCTATTAGGTGGTCAAAATGTAAGCTGCAGACCAACAGAAAATGTAGAAAATGCGTAATGCTATACATTACATCCAATAAGGATTCAAACGTAAGAAGATAAAAATGGATGGCAATTGTGAATTATTACCATGTGATATTCATAAATGCAATAGCTCCCCAAGCTTCCAGAAGGTAAATCAAGTGGGTATCCAGTTTGAATGAATATCTGCATCATAACAACAAAACCAGAAACTGATATATCCATAGTAACAACATTAACAAGTTTTTATATAATCCCACTTATGAGTCAGTCCATAAAGAGAAACTTAGGTGACGACAAGTCAAAATAAGGCATAAAGTTAACATGCATAGTTTTAATAAACCTCCGGATTTTTTATCATTTCTTCTGTCAGAGCCCCAATTGACCCAGGATGCAACCTAACATCATCATCCAAAAACAACACGTACTTGCTATCTTTGTTCATCTTCTCCACACCAACCTGCATTGCATACCAGGACGTCAAACTTCACTATGCTGGGAAGACTTGGGAGACAGATAAAACTCAATGCGAAAGCACAAATGATGACAACTAGAAAACAGTAGGAAGAATATGATGACATGGTGATCATGCTTGCAAATTTAAAAAAACAAACTTACAGCAATCACAGGTTTAATCAATTATTACATTCCAGTATCTGTGAATGCATAAAAAAAGAAAGAAAGAAAAAGAAAGAGTGTTACATGATGACAGTATGAAGCATAATCTAATGAAATCTTAATTTACGCTCAAATATCAGTTATCACAAGTATCATGCAATGCCAATAACCTATACAATACTGTTGGCTGAGATATATTATACATACAGACATTACATATTATACACAAACAGATATGTATCTTTTTATGTGTAAACAAGAGAGAGAGATAAGGATATGGGTGATGTAAACTGTGATGATTAATGTTCATCATATCATCATCATTTTGGATAGCCAGCTCGGACATCTGACACTAAAGATCCTATCTTACCATATTGCTTGATCATTTCTACAAGACAATGGATCATGTTCAGGAATTTCGTGTTATGGCTGGCCTTATGTCCAATATGCTTCCATGTCTCCATTCCCTTTGTGGCATATATCATAGTAGGATTCACATACACATACACATATATATAGGGTTTAAGTATTGACCCAAATTGAAACCAATTCATGATAGTATCAGCCTAAACTAATCCATCCCGATTCCCAGGTGATATTGTCAACCAACAACAACAAAAAAAACCCTTACCAAAATTTTGGGGTCGGCTGTTTGAATCATCTTCTTCTATTCAGCTTTGTTAAAGACAGGAGTGTCCTCACTACCGCTAACAAAAACCATATCGTTCTTTAAAAGTTCAAACCATGTACTTGAAACTTGGTGATCTATGAAGCCTGGATACTCCATTTCGGAATGTGTACCCCTACCGGGTACTTACCGAATAGTCGAGTAATGTACACCTGGTTACTTAGCAGCAGATAAGTACCCAAAAAAATTATTTATTTGTATTTTCAATTTTAATTTGGATACTTCCTTGGTACTTTACGGTACTTTCGAGTGCAAGCTATCTGGTATCACCTTATCCATTAAGATATAGGTTTTATACTTTTGTTTTATAATTCAAACTTTCTTCATTTTAAAATTTTACATAGTTTTTAAACTAAAATTTGAGGATTATGGTAAGATTTAGGCTCTTGGTTTTACTTATGAACTATGAAGTCATTAAGATGGATTGCTAGTCTTTGATCTTGATATATATACACGACCGTGCCATTACTGTGGATTTTTTATAAATTATCGTATAGACGTATTGGTATGTACCTACGGAGTACTCGTACACCTATGCTTCATAGATGGTGATATGGTCACCCAAAATAAAAAAAGGGAGACAAGAATAGGAGGGTCTCCATCGCAATGGACTCAATGGTGTTTGTTGTAAACAGGAGATTGAGTTTATATAATGTTGTAATTGTGCCAAAGAGGGGAGGAGGAATGTGAAATAGAAGAGCGGTGGAGCGCTGGAGCGGTGAAGAAGCGACAATTAAAAGGTAACGGCTATTTTTGGGACTGTTTATGAAAATCTCTCTCTCTCCTCTCTCCTCTCTCTCTCTCTCTCTCACCAAGACAAAAAGTAAGACATTAGAACCGATACTTAAAACCTTGAGTTGTGGATTAGAGAGAATTAACCCTCCATGTTTTCTTACTTTCCAAATGAGATGTGATTGCTCTGAAGAAATGAGATTAGTAAAAAACATAAGGCCCTCTTTTACAAATATTCTCTATGTAGGTCAACTTTCATCTAACTTTGATATTGGATAATTAGTCGACATGGTTAATTACTCTCCATATAACATCATGTAACAAAATTATCTTAAATAGACATGGAAGATACAGAAATTGTAGGTATTTGAATCAATTTTTGATGCATATTGTATCGTTTTAGGTTGTCCATATCAGATACTGAGGTCCACTACATTGGCCATACCGACATTGGGGCTCTTTTTTGTAAACTCAACAAAAGAAAAATAAAAATAAAAATAGAGAAGTATGGGAAAAAACTGGTTGCGACATTGATTTGGTCGTGTCAAAGTGAATAAAGCAAGAAACCCAAAAAAATTGACTGTTGTTACATAGATAATTCAGCTGGTGTGGATCAATATGAAAAGTGGATTATATACGCACACATACACACACTAAGGGTTATTTGGCACCATCGTAACCTGGGGAATGGATGATCCAACCATTTAAATCATCTAAATTTGTCAAACATGTACAATAGAAATTCAAGTTATTTGAGCATTTCTCTCACATCCATCATGTTCCTTCTATTTTCAATTGAAAACAGTTAAAGGTGATATAAATGTTCAAACCCCAATGATGTTTATTAATATACGTTTAAAACATCTAAATGACTTTTGAGGGTGTAAAAGATCCATATAGGTTATGATGCAAGACATATATAAATTTTACTAACAATGGATGTTTAATCTGATAGAATGATACTTTAATTTGATCCATTTCCAGACAATAGAATGTAGCAAAGTATGAGGTATTTTCTATTATATGGTAACTAGGTCTTGATGATGATGATATGTTTTTTTGGGTGATGATGATATGTGATGACTATTAACTACCATAATATTGATTATTTAACTTTTCAACCGTTTAACATTAGTTGTTCTACTGCTTTGTTCTGTAAAGAATGTCAACCCCTCCAACACAAGATAAGTACACTAAAGTTAGATGTTTTGTGCAATTCCCTTAGCACCACAAGTTGCTACTATGAAGAAGTAATATTAGAACATAATAGATCTTTCCTAGAATTTATCTGATCTACTTTTAGAGGAAAAAAAAAAGGTATAAAACTTTACATACTAACTGATTATGAATCTTTTGGCTGCATGTTGTTGACAGCCCAGCTATGATCATTTTGCATCCACACTGTCCTGAGAAGACAACAGAGAAATTGTCAGTAAGAAACAATTGGTCAAGAGTGTCAAGCATATTTATCCAATATTTTGCTTCAGTTGGAGTCAGTTGTGAAAAGCTTTGAGAATCATGATGTAAATTGTAATGATCGTACTAAGTATAACTTTGAGAAGTACAAAAAAGTAGAAAAGTTAGATATTTCTTTCATTGGAGACCAAACTACGCATGAGTAGATATTCAGCAAGAAGTAATAAATCAGCGTGTGAAGCATATTTTTCTTCGGTTGGTGTCAGTTGTGAAAATATTTGAGAATCAAGATGTAAATTGTAATGACGGATTGTACTAACTACAACTTTGAAAAGTACAGAACAGTAGAAAAGCTTGATAAGACCAAACTATGCGAGTAAGATTGTCATTAGTGAAATGAAAGCAGGTAAAACTTAACATTAAATAAAAAAAGTTGGAGAAGATAAAATTAGACTCTGACAATGACTAGCTTTCTCTAGAAAATATTGCAGAAGACTGTTAAAACGAGGCTGCTAGAAACGGATTAGTATGCAGCCTGCTCAAGGAAAACACTCTCTCCAGAATACACAAGAACATCAAACTAAGGAGGGTGTCTGTAGAAAAGAAATGGTTGATAAATTTCCTACGATATTTTCAAGCTAGCAATTACAAATTGTATGTTAAAATTCTAGCAAGTTCGTCATCCAAATGTAATGAAACTGAAACTTTCTATTAAAATTAAACCTGAAAGGTGTATAAAAGCAAAAAGGTCACCAGATGATTAGGTCCTACCTTAAACTCTGAGATCAGCTTGGATACAGCGTAATATGCTGGATCTTCAGTACTTTCAAACAAAAAGAAACTCCATAGGCCCTCCATATAGTGATGTTATCTGCATTCAGTGATGTCAACTAATAACATTCATTGGAAAGATATAGAAGTAAAAACAGAAACTAATATTTGCAACTACATGGAAGAAGCAGCTTCTTTGTGGGTGTTCGTTCATAGAATGAAGTGTGAGTGGCTTTTTCCCACCAAGCATCATGTTATCTTGGGATAGTTTTAGTTAGCTAATAACTGAAAAAAGAATAATGCTACCTGATGGTTTCAATTGCAAGGCAATAGCAAATTCTAAAATTCTTTATAGCAAATTCTAAATATATATATATATATATATATATATATATATATATATATAATATATATATATATATATATATATATATATATATATATAAATTACCTGAGTTCTCCAGTTCTGCAAATTATGTTCTCCAAAGCCTTTCAAGGGCATGATGACTGACACTCTCGGTAAGTTCACCTGAGCCGAGTGCTCAAGATCATTTATATCTTCACAAATGAACGCAAAATGGTTGCCACCTTCAATATTATGCTTCATACGTTTTGTTACTCTATTCCTGGGAATTAGCATCAATTACAATAGCATAAGCATTTGAATCACAACAGTTTGCAATATTCACATTTGTAACGAAACGGGATACCTGACATATGCAGCCAAGCTCCATCCAAGTGCAAGGGTTAAGCAGATAAAACATCCCTATCAAGACCATAACATCAAAGAGTTTTAATTAAATCAAACCGATGAACTGATGACAGAGTATTCAAACTAAGTTGTCCCACAAGAGCATGAAGTGCGTAATAAAATTGATCAACACAGAAGAAAAAAAGACCAGGCCAGACGACTACAAGTGTACATGCCAACTGTGTAGGGCATCAAGACTACAGAAATTCATGTCACTTAGGAAAGTACTTAACATCGACAATGACAATCTAAAACAGATATCATAGGCAATGAGTATACAACAATAACAAATCCTTTATCCCAAAAATTTTGGGGACGGCTACTTGAATCACTTTCTTCCATTCATCTTTTCTGTAAGATTAACAAAAAACATATCCTTCTTTACAACCTCAATTCAAGTTTGTCTATGCCTACCCCTAGTTCTACTTCTAGCATCTCCTTAACTAATATATTATCGCTCCTCCTAACTGCATCATCTATCAGTTTAAGTTTTGATGTGTTTGGACCATCCAAGAGAATTTTCTCTCATCTTATCTTCCATTCGAGCCACCTCCAACCCCCGTCCCCCACCAGACTACAACCCAACTGGCCCTAAGAATGTTGAAATTGGCATTTGGGACACTGCTTCATGAACTAGCATCCTCTGTAAAGATATACGAAGTGTAAACATTTTGTTTTGTATCTTGAACTAGTTTTGGAGTCAGAATGTGGTTATGCAATATACTCTTGGCACGCGTTAGATTTTAACAACCATCACACCAATTATAGTTGCTTCTTATATACAACTATACAAGGATTTGAGGGCGGTCACCTGGCGCAACGTGGCGCAACGGTAAGTCTTGTTGTTTGAATCTTGGAAGATGCAGGTTTGAGTCACGGAAAAAGCCTCTCCATATAAATGGGGTAAGGATGTGTACATCTTGAGCCTCCCCAAACCATACCCAATGGGAGTGTCGTGGCACTGGGATGCTCGTTTTTCCTTAAATACAAGGATTTTCTCACCATAGCGGCTAGGTTTAGAAATTGAAGAAATGTTCCAGCTAAAACTTCACAAAATCATTCATTTTATTAGGGACCATTACATTTCCTTATTCATTTCTAATTTGTCCATATCGAATTATTTCATTTCCACCCACTTATGGACATTAGCAAACAATGATCACATCTCCGCGACGTAACTCTAAGCGAATGTGAGTTATCAGCAGCAACGATGTCTGAGACTATAATGACAGAGAGACATGATGGGGATCAAGAGTACCTGCATCTGGATGAAGATCGAGAGAGGGCTGCAGCAGAATCTGCTGGCGGAGGCCAAGAAGGAGTCCATATATTCGAATCCCGCCATTAGAGAGATCAGAGAGAGAAATGATTCAGCCGCGATCGACAAGTTAAAAAAAAAAATCTCAAACTGCCATTGATGGGTTGAGAGAGAGAGAGGAATTGAAGACACAGAGAGAAAGAGGGACCAATGAATGGGAGGAGTGCCGTTTTATACGGCTGGCACAGAAGTCCTCTCTTTGGACGGGTAGGAGCGGCAAGGAGAAAATGTTCCAGGTAGGGCTGAAAATCGAACGAACGAGCGAACGAGCTCGAACAAACTGTGTTCGAACTCGGTTCGACTAAAATATCGAACGAGCTTTATTCGAGCGAGCAAGATCGAGCAAAAATGATGTTTAAACTCGGTTTGATTATAGGCTCGAAATGATCGAGCTCGACTCGATTTAGTTCTCGAGCTCGGACGAGCCCAGCCGAGCCCGAGCCAGGACCGATCAAAAGCCACATTAAACTTATTGTACGGTTATTCTCAAGTCTTAAAGATTTTTTTTTTGTTAATTAGTTATGTTTTTTACATCACAAATTTACCATCATATAAAAAAAAAAGAGAGTAAATTTTCTAAGACAAAATTTATCAACATCCATAAAATATATAGCATATATTAGAAAAATCATAATATTAGAAACCGAGCCGAGTTCGAGCCAGTTCGTGAACGAGACCGAGTCGAACAACCTATGGTCGAACTCGATTCGAACACCACTTCGAACAAAAAAAATAGACCGAGCTCGGTATCGACCTGCTCACGAACGAGCTTCGAACCGAGCTTGGGCCGAGTCGAACGCGAGCCAAACACAAACTGTTTGAATCGTTTCACAGCCCTAGCCCCAGGCCCGGTGTTTTCTTGTTTTGTTTATCTTTCTTTTTGTTGTAAATATGGATAAATCACCATAATTATTTGGTGTCTATAACCTATGTCTTTTAGTTATCCATAACCTATAGTTTTTTGTTATCCATAACCTATAGCTTTTGGCATTCTTCTTTTAATTGTCATCATAATATTAACCTTCATTGTAAGCCTATATAAGAGGCTATTATCAAGTTTATTTGTACAAGTGAATAAAGAAATATTTTTCTCTATTGTTCATCTCTTTGCTTTACAATACGTTATCAGCACCATTCTCTATGATGAGTTTAGTCTTGCATACATATATACATATTTCAGTAAACTTAAGTATCGACTGTTCTTTTAATATTTTGTGTGAGACAAATAAAGTTTCAATTCATTATGTATGTACCACATATCTACCTATTCTTTATACATGTATGTATGAATTAGACAAATTTTCGATTTATTTATTAGCTGAAAGGCACAATCTGTAAAAGAAAAACATCAAAGAGTATAGGATATTATAGATCTTATTAGTCTAGCATCTATTCATCCCTTTAATAACAATGTCAAATACAAGTGTCAGATACTCTTGGATTCTCTATTGCATACATGAATACTACTACATCACATTATACTGACACGATGTCACATATACAACACATATTTGGTTATGTGCTAGTGTATTCTGGTCTCTGAAGTCAATTTCATTCAAAATAGATAATTCATGATAATTTATTTAAAATTATGCACGAATCTCATTTCTATATTTTTTTTATGAACTTTACCCAAGTATAAATTTAATCTAGAATATATTGAATACTCTTCTCTTATTATGAATGAGTTCATTACATTAAATTAGATTATATGAAATTGCTATTTTCGTTATTTATTTTATTTATTCTACAGGGTACAAATTCACATTGTTGTATATGTGAACCATATTATGAAAAAGTACCCAAAATACAAACCATGATGATCTAAAGATCATTATATAATGATCACATTGTTGTATATGTGATAAACATAAGACATAATATTTTTTGATAGCGTTTCATCACATTGTGGCATATGTAAAATTTTATAATATTAAAAGCACTTGTCAATTTTACTATTTAAATTAATTTATCTCTAATATAATTATTTCTGCTATATAGATGTCGAGTCTTGCAAAGATTGAATTCAAAGCTCTTGATGTGAGCGGAGGGCAATTACTTATCATGGCAATTGGATGCGAAGTTGCACTTGCAGTCCAACAAGCTTGATGGTACTATTAAGAAGGAAAATAAAAAATCTTCTAAAGCTAAGGCTAAGGCTTTATATCCATGATGATCTAAAGGAAGAATATGTCACTTCCCGCATCCAGAAATAATGGTGACGTCATGAACACATCCCCAGGCTACGCGGCAAATTCGCAATTGTCGTCCGTGAATCAGCAGAATGAAAAATACAAGGAATCATTACAATTTCAACTATATTATACATCAAGGGTCTTTCTATAAGTACATTAACTTACAAGTCTATTACAACAATATAATTTACCTAAGATTGATTGTCTACAAAATATTATTGGTCGTCTACAGATTATCCCTCGACATTGTCTTTATCGTACAGATGTAGCGTCTCGGCAGGAACGTCGTCTTCCCCTAGTCAACAAATACTATGTCGTTTAGAAACGACAAGCAAGTCCTCGGCCAAAAATGGTTAAGAAAAAGTATAAATATAACAAGAAATGAAACATAAAGGTTTTCTATTAAAGAAAATAGGAAATTACAGTTTTTACATTATTATATGAATGTCTCTTTTCCATTCAAATAAGTAGTGTAAACGTCCTTTTTGGCTCCGTTTAATAGGGGTAAATTTCTTCTAGAATGAGATGCAAGTTTGGAGGACTAACCCTAAAATGCAATGCAATTTTGGAGAACAATCCCCTGAATATTCATAAAATAGTTTCCCGTCAACAATCCCGTATACCTGGGATCGGGCTGTGATTTAGGTGGCATGGTGCTTAGGATCCGGCCATGCGCCTCCCTTGGGCTTACAAAATTCATCTATTCGATGTTATTGTCGAAGTAGATGTAAGAATTTCTGAGCTTCCCTTGAGCTTACAATGAAATTTGCCTCCCTTGGGCATAAATGTGAATATTGCCTCCCTTAGACATAAGGAGCTAAGCCTCACGTACTCGATTCGTATGGCCTTACGAATGAGCTAAAAATAATATTGATCAGCTTTTTTTGTTATCATTATGTTGCGGGACTTTTAGGGATATTTAGGTTGTTCTACCCCGCTCAATGCTTCCTAGTTGTGAGTTAATTTCTCAGAGGATTTACCTAGAGAATTTCTAGGTTTATGAAAATAAACCGATTTCTCTAAAGTTCTAAAATTTGGCTCTCTTGGAATTTTTAAAATTTTCGGCAGAGTCTCCTTTGTTTTCAGAGACTCCAAAAATTTGCAAAAGACAATATAAAATAATGAATATAAATTCGCGTTCACCGACCCCTTCGGTGGAGCAACCCTCAACACCGGTATCACATGCAATTATAAATAATCCTGGGTACGCCGACCCCTTCGGTGGAGCAACTCTCAACACCGGTACTCACGCATATATTATATATGTAGTTAAATTTAAAGCTTTCTTACCTTAGCAAGCAAATAGACAAGCAAGCAGTTTATCTCAATTTTCTCTTCCTAAAAGCCATCCAAGTTCAAAAGAACAAAATTCTTAGTAATACATTTATACCAAAGTCTTACTTCCAATGTCATCTCAAAATAATTTGTATACTTGTAATATTAACTTGTATTAGTTACAAAATCATATCTAAGTATTCAGTTTAACTCTTACTTGCCATATATACCACACTTTGGCTTCTTGAAAGTGTGAAGTAGCCAATTTACTTGAAAAAGCTTAACAAATGAATTACCCTAGTGTTCTGGTATCCATAAATAACTATTCTAAAATGTGTGTTTATGACAAAATAGGTCATTTAGACATAATTATAATTCTTGTCCAGAATTGAAATATCGCCTTAAATTGATAATTTGTCAAATTTACGTATTTCAAAGTAAATTTTAAACAATTACTTATATATATGTATTCATACTCATAATCCATAAGATCCCAATTGTGTAAGTTCCAATTTGTGGACATATAAATTGGATCGATATACATATATCTATACATGTATGGCTATGGTACATTATGTCATTGAGTTGTGTTCTTGCACCTATCTTTATACACATATCATATATACACAAAATAGTATACATGTAAGTAGGTTTTGCAATATGTATTCGTGTATGTAGTCTTTCCTTTATATAGGAATAAGAGTTAATATTTTGAGTTAAAAGTATTACACACACACACACACACACACACACACACACACACACATATATATATATATATATATATATATATATATATATACTTGTGGTATTGGCTAAATTGAATCCAAAAGTTCAATTTAGACATATATCGCTATCTACCGAATTTAGCTTCTTGAATACATAAAAGAGACTTAGAATTGAAGATTTACAAGTATATGGCTACCTTAACATATAGGAACCTATAAACTCACATTTTGACTAAATAATGAAGTTCAAATATACTAAATAGGAATATTTTCAAATGTAGACATAATTAATATAATATATTAAAATTGAAAATTAACTCTTATGTATATATATTCAAGCAAGGGAACATGGAATTTATATATATATTCCTTGTAAGTGTATAGGTTAAGTACCTAAATTATGCCAAGATTTACAAATGTCCATGAATATGAAAGTACAAGAATTTGTATCTACATATTGTGTTAAAATGTATATATATATATATATATAAATATATATATATATATATATATATATATATATATATATATATATATATATATAAAGTATCCATAATGGTTCCTACCAAATTTTTGGCTCATAAATGCACATTACATTTCTATAGGGTTGGATTTGTCAATAAAATCCCTAAATTCCATAATTGAAATTTGACTATATTAATTCAAGAAATTTAGGAAACCAAATTAAGCAATTATCAAGAGGAAATAAGGAAGAGGACTTGCCTTGGGAATTTGGGGATTTAGGGTTTACTTCTTCTTCTCCAATTTCTCAACCTAGAAGTAAAAGAGGAAGAGGAAGTGGAAAGTTGAATAAGGAGGAGATGGTGGTGGAGGGTGGTGCGTGGCCGGCGGTGCGCCAGCGACAGCGCGGCAGCGGTTGCAGCAGCAGCAGGTAGCAACGGCAGCATCAACAGTAATAACAGTAGTAGTATGGGAGGAGGAGGAAAGGAAAGAAGAGGAAGAGTGAAGGAGAAGAAGAAGAAGATGGAGAGAGGGAAATTATGAGGATGAGGGTGGAGAGAGAGAGCCATCTTTTAATTCTGATTTTGGGAAAGAGACACTTGTCTCATTCTTCATGTGAAGATGACAAGTGTCTTGCCTTGTTGGCAAGTTGGTGGGGAGGATGATTTGTGCAATTTGAAGTTTTGCATAGGATTGGTTTTGAAAAATTAGTTTTGGTTTATTTGAAAATCCTCCTCATCAAAAATTATTTCATGAAAAGAATTTGATATGATATGTAAGCATAATTGTTTATCAAGAAAAATTATTAATGAAAATAATAATAATAATAATAAAATTGAGGTTATGACAGAATATCTATGTGAGGATGATCCATTGAATTTCTGGATATCTCTAAAGGATAGATTTGACCATCAAAGGATGGTAATCCTTCCGATTGCTCAAAGTGAATGGTTGAACCTGAGATACAAAGACTATAAAACTGTTAAAGCATATAATTTTGCTCTGTTTAATATTGTTTCTTGCCTTAGGTTGTGCGGAGAAAAAATAACAGAGGCTCAAATGCTTGAGAAAACCCTCTTCACTTTTCATGCAAGTAATGTGCTTTTGCAGGAACAATATCGTGAAAGAAATTTCACAAAATATTCTTAACTGGTGACTTGTCTCCTTGTAGCAGAGGCAAATAGCAACGTTCTCATGAAAAACCACAACTCTAGACCAACTGGGTAAATGGCAATTCCTGAAGCAAATACAAATTTTGGGGTTATCAGATGTCGTGGTAGAGGACGTGGAAGAGGAAAAAGTTATGGGAGGTATGGTTATGGTTATCAGCTTTATAACAAAGGCAAAAATAGTGGTTCACAAAAGAATAAATGGAACAAGTGGACAGCACCCTCTAACAAAGGGAACTCAAATCCTCAATATAAACCAAATAATGGTAGTACTGCTTGTCATAAATGTGACAAAAATGGACATTGGTTTAAGCAATATCAAACTAATCAACAAGAGGTTGACAAATTCAAAGAATCAAAGAAAATGGAAGCAAATATGACAGCATATTGGGACAATGACCAGCCACTTAACATCACTAAGTTGAATTGTTCTGATTTTTTTAGGATCAAAATGGGAATCAGATTACCAATCAACAGTTTGAGGAAATGCTGGCGAATCCACCTCCCATTGAATGAGCACTCAGCTGACATATGTTTTATTTCAAGTATTATGAACTTTTTACATTTGAAGTCATGTTTTTGTTTTTAGTTACCATCATGGAATATCTAGGATATGAGAGTTTGTTAAAGAATATGTCATTACTTTGCTATGTATTTGAAAGTTGCATATCTATAATATGATGTTATCGTTTGGTATGCTTAATTACTTTTATTATATTTGTGTTAGTTGAGTATATGTTCATAAATTATCTTTTGTTTCATATTAAAGGTATGGATATACGAAGGAAAAAAAAATGACTTGGATATGTATTTGGTAGATAGTGCTACAACACATACGATTTTGAAGAATCAATTTTTTCTCAAATTTAGTATTTGACATGCATAAAGTATCAACAATAACTGGACCAGCCCATATAATTGAGGGTTTTGGAAGAGCACACATTATGTTACCTAATGGAACTCAAATCCATTTGCAAAATGTGTTATATTCAAGCAATTCTAAAAGAAATTTGCTAAGTTTCAAGGATATATGCAAAAATGGATACCATATTGAAACTCGAAATGATAACAACAAAGAGATACTATGTATCACATCTAATGTTGAGAGCAAAAAGCTCACATTAGAATAATTCTCTTCTCTCCGTGGGTTTGTATTACACCACCATTGGTATAATTGAATCACATATGAATGTGACAAAACGTAAAGTCAATGATCCTATCTTATGTACCATTTGGCATGACAGTTTAGGTCACCCGGGGCAAACTATGTTCAAGAGGATCATTGATAATTCTTGCGGACACTTATTAAAAAATCACGATCTTGGTTTACCAAAGAATCACATATGTGTTCCATGTTCACAAGGAAAGTTTATAACTAGACCATCTTTACTAAAAGTTAAGAATGAGTCTCCTACTTTCTTGCAAAGAATACAAGAAGATATTTGTGGTCCTATTCATCCTGCTAGTGGTCCTTTTAGATATTCTATGGTACTCATAGATGCATCTACTAGGTGGTAACATGTTTGTTTATTGTCTACTAGAAATCTTGCATTTTCTCGTCTTTTGGTTCAAATTATTAAACTTAGATCTCAGTTTCCTGATAACTCGATTAAGTCAATTAGACTTGATAATGCCGCAGAATTTACCTCACAAGTTTTTGATGATTATTGTACATCATTAGAGATTGAGGTAGAGCATCATGTTCCCCATGTGCACACAAAAATGGGTTAGCTGAGTCATTTATTAAACATCTCCAACTTATAGCTAGACCTCTACTAATGCAATCTAATCTGCCAATTGAGGCTTGGGGACATGCTATTTTATATCCTGTATCTCTAGTTAGATTTAGACCGACTACCTACCATATATTTTCACCCATACAACTTGTTAGTGGTAGACAACCCAATATTTCACATTTGAAAAAGTTTGGATGTGCAGTATATGTCCCAATTCCACCTCCCAAACGAACTAAGATGTGTCCCCAACGACGTTTGGGAATATACATTGGTTTTGAATCTTCCTCCATAATAAGGTATTTGGAACCAATGACTGGTGATGTCTTCATTGTAAGATTTGAAGATTGTCAATTTGATGAGAGAGTCTTCCCGCCGTTAGGGGGAGGTAAGCAACAAATTGTTCATATATAACAATCTATTGCTAATGAACGGCATAAATTAACATGGAATACACCTTCTCTATCTCATCAAGATCCAAGAACTCCACAATGTGATTATGAGACAAGAAGAATGATACATTTGCAAGAAATTACAAATCAATTACTTGATGCATTTAATGATGCCGCAAAGGTAACTAGATCCCATATGCCAGCTAAAAATGTGCCAGCCATAATTAATGTTCATGTTGGACAAAATCTAAATGAGGCGGCAAATGAATCTACTACTACACATCAAAAGCGTGGTAGGCCTATAGGTTCCAAGGATCGTGCTCCTAGAAAGAGGAGAGTAAATGAAACATCTTGTCCTGATAAAAGTCAGATAGTGGCTGAAGATCCGGAAATAGATAATAAAGATGTGCATGTTTCCAAATTCATTGAAATGCCTATGGATGCCTCTAGAGAGGCACATGTATCTAAAAATGAAGAGATCTCGATATTCTATGCATGTTCAGGCGAATTATGGAATAGAAAAGCACTTGTCATCGATGACATATTTAGCTACGCAGTAGCTACTGAAATATCAAAAAATAATGATAATTGTGAAAATGAACCACGTAGTATAAATGAATGTCGACAAAGAAAAGATTGGCCAATATGGAAAGATGCTATTCAAGCAGAATTGAAATCTTTAGAAAAATGTGGTGTATTTGGACCTATAGTAGAAACATTAAAGGGCATAAACCCTGTTGGCTTTAAATGGGTGTTCGTGAGAAAACAAAATGAGAGAAATGAAGTTGAAAGATACAAAGCCCGACTTGTAGCACAAGGTTTCTCTCAAAGACCTGGAATTGACTATGTTGAGACATACTCTCCAGTTATGGATGTCATTAGTTTTAGATTTCTAATTACTCTCGTAGTTTCTGAAAATCTTGATATGAGACTTATGGATGTTGTAACTCCATATTTGTATGGAGACTAAGATACTGACATCTATATAAAAAATCCAGAAGGATTTACAATGCTAGAGACTAAGTCAAAGGGCATGTGTTCAATTAAACTTAGACGAGCATTATATGGATTGAAATAATCTGAAAGAATGTGGTATAATCGTCTTAGTATATATTTGACTAAGGAAGGATATAAAAATAGTCAAATTTGCCCATGTATCTTCGTTAAGAAATCCGAGAATAGATTTTCGATAGTAGCAGTATACGTGGATGATATAAACCTGATCGGATCTCCTGCAGAATTGGAGAAAACTGCAAACTATTTGAAAAAAGAATTTGTAATAAAAGACTTGGGAAAGACAAAGCTTTGTCTCGGTTTGCAAATAGAACGAAGTTCTAGTGGAATATTAGTGCATCAATCCCGATATATTGAAAGAATTTTGAAACGATTCAGAATGAACAAAGCACATCCACTTAGTACACCTATGGTTGTCCGGAGTCTGGATTTGGATAAAGATCCATTTCGACCAAAGGGAGAAGATAAAAAAGTTCTTGGTCCTGAAGTGCCGTATTTAAGTGCTATTGGAGCACTATTATATCTAGCACAATGTACAAGACCAAACATTGCTTTCTCTATTAATTTATTATCTAGATATAGTTATGCACCTACACTTAGACATTGTAATGGAGTTAAACACATAATGAGATATCTTCGTGGAACAACTGACATGGGATTATTTTACTCCTGTAATTCTACTAATAACCCTCATCTAGTTGGTTATGCATATTTTGGTTATCTTTCTGACCCTCATAATGGTTGTTCCCAAACAGGTTATGTGTTTATTAGTAATGTCATGACCCGCATCCAGTATAGGGGCACGAGAAGTGGGTACGTCCAGCCTGTGCCGCAGTGTCGGCAGTAGAACGATGTCCTAGGTTACTATCTAACCAACAACTCATGCAATTATATAATGTACTTGTCAAATCTCAACTCCGAACGGAGGACAAGTATAGATATAATGAAATCTCAATCACAGTCTAAGCACGATATGATAACACAGAAGTTATAACTAAGACTAAATAACAACAATAAAACCAACTACTACATAATATAATCTCAAACAATTTCAAAACAAAACATATCTCAACTTATTACAATTCAAGTTCTAAAATAAGAACTAAACCAAGTCATCTAGCTAGTCTTCCGATCACTCATGAGTGTCGGGGCCAAAGGTAGCTAAGCCATCTCCTGGTCTATAGTAAGTAGGGCAAGCATCTGTAATATTTTCAACAGGTCCAGTCAGGACAGGAACGAGTACAACTCATCAAGAAATCTCAAGTAAATGACAGAGAACTATAAACAGTTATAGACAGTTGTATTGATGAACATGGCAGTTTGTATGAGTAATGATGTAGAAAAATAGATAAGGTACACGGAAAGTAAGGTACAAGGAAAGTGTCCTCGGGGCAAGCATCTGTAATATTTTCAACAGGTCCAGTCCGGACAGGAACGAGTACAACTCATCAAAAAATCTCAAGTAAATGACAGAGAACTATAAACAGTTATAGGCAGTTGTATTGATGAACATGACAGTTTATATGAGTAATGATGTAGAAAAATAGTTAAGGTACAAAGAAAGTAAGGTAACTAAATAAGAAGAGAAACATGGCAATAAAGATTATAAAATATAATCTAGCTGAACTAGAGTAACATGATATAAGTTCAGACAGTATAATATGAGTCAAGTATAATCCCAATGTGAGTCCAGACAATGTAAATCTAATACCACAAGATGAGTCCAGTATAAGTTGAGTCCAGTCAATGATCAAAGATTTCAGGGTGAGTCCAGACTATACTCTAACAGTGTGTTTTAAAATATCGAGATCGACATGTGAACGGCTGTAGGTAATACGGCACACCGCACACTCGGCCAAGTGTGGGATGGCTATCATTCCAGTATAATTCCAAGAAAGTGGTTCCATTATTTGCGAATGTTCACATGCCTACTCTAATATTTCCCCGTCCAACAAGTACAAGTGAATCCATAATCTGACACGAAATAAGAACAAGTCCAGCCAGAACATGAATGATACCAGTAAGTGATTCCAGGGTGATTCCAGTAGGTGATTCCAGTAGTGGTTCCAGAAATGGAGGCCAGACATAAATAAATGAGTGTCGCATGAAATGGATACATCAATATCAAATCGTGTTTGTAACAGAAAATCAAATAGAACTAACTACAACTGAAGTACAGTAATCGATAAGTAAATAAGAGAACTATCAGAGAATGTACTCGTCAGGTATCCTGAATATCTGAAGAGAATCTACTGTCCGAGGAGTGACGTCTGTCTCCTATAGAACAGTACAAGTCACTACATGTCTAAAATAGTAAAACAGACTGCTACCATGCATCTACATGATGTTTGGGGTCAATCTAGACTAAAGTCAACCTTTGGTCAACTCTAGTTAACTACACTAGTCAAACTAGGTCAACTAGGCCAAGCCTAACCCAAACAAGTCTCACTAAGCCTAGCCAACCTATTCTAGCAAGCACACATCAAAACTAGGCTATACAAGCCAACAACACACATTCACTGGTGTATACATGCCATATACATAGGCTTTATGCCATATAGTCTACATCACACACATTTCATACATTATATATATCTATCTATATACTAAATTATTATAGGCAACTTATTTATATCACACATAGGCCATGTACCATATGTGTAGCCTCTAGGCCATATGGTCTATATCACACATTTCACACATAATACATATACACTAATTTAATATAAATTATCATACACATATACATATAGGCCATATTATTATATCAAGCATATATATATATATATATACATATATATATATATATATATATATATATATATATATATATATATATATATAATATAATATAATATATATATATGCTTGATATATATATATATATATATATATATATATATATATATATATATATATATATATATATATATATATATATATATATATATATATATATATATATTTATATATCAAGCATATTATTATTATATATTTATATATATATATATATATATATATATATATATATATATATATATATATATATATATATATATATATATATATATATATATAAATATATTATATATATATATAAAATATATATATATATATAAAATAAAAATAAAAAATATTATATATATATATATTTTATATATCAAGCATATTATTATATCAAGCATATATATATATATATATATATATATATATATATATATATATATATATATATATAGTGATATAGAAAGACGTACATGTGTGTGTGTGGGGGGGGGGGGGGGGGGGGGGGGTTATTGGGAAACTCAGTGTAATATAGATGTATGGTATCTATGAGGGTGTATGTGTAAAGTGTCATGGCAAGGGTTTAAGGGATATGTGAATAATGTGTCAATGGGTGTTTGAGACAATGTGTTACAACATGACAGTAGAGTGTGTAAACTAATAGGACGGGGTGTGTATTGATCTCAGGTTTTCAAGTAAATGTCAGTTAAGTGAATCAGTGCATTGACAATTAGTAAATTGAAAACAATGATTGTATGAACCAATGAGTGTAATCTCAGGAAAATTCAGTGTGTTATCATTGGGTTGAAATGTGTCTCAGTTTAATGGGTCTCGGGAAAACTGCGTTGTGTGTGTGAACAGTGCTCAGTGCTATGTGTCCATGTGAAATAGGTTAGTGTTCTCAGTTTTAGGCAATGTAGTGTGACATGAATGATAGGGAATGTAAATGACAGTGAATCAAATAGATAGGGTGTCAAAACAGTTAACTAGGTTGTGAGTGTGTCAAAGTGATAGGAAAACAGTGTAGATAGGTTATCAAACCCAGGAAATGTTCTCAGGTGACAGTGGTGCAGTGATATGTATATGACAGTGTGTAAATGTCACGACCCGCTCCCGAATAATCGGACACGAGTCAGACACGCCCAGCCTTCGTCGTTAGCCACGACGAAGTAAGTTGTACCAAACTAGGGAAATCTAACCAGATAATCATAAATGTATATAATCACAGCACCTAAAAACGTATCCCAGAATGATCAACATAATCCACAATTTTATGTATATAAATGTAAGAGTCATCAAGAATGAAATGTACTATGAATTCTAAATCAGTATCTAAAAGTAAGGCTAACAGTCTAAACCTGAAACCTCAAGCTAAGTTATGACCATCCTGCTCAGCTAAGATCTCGGGCTCTGGCCCATAAGGTAGAATGATATCCTGCAAGCATACCTACAACTTATCCAGTCAGGAGCGGAGCAAAGTACAGTTCTAGGTAATGAACAAGACATCATAATATGAAAGTACAAGGGAACATGGTATGTAAAGCACAAGAAAGAACATGGTGTATAAGCACATGAAAGAACATGGTATGTAAGAACATGAAAGAACATGGTGTGTAAGAACATGAAAGAACATGGTATCTCAGGAATCACAGGAACTAAGTACATGATATAGCTCCTTAACATGTGTGTACAATATTTGAAATATAACTAATTATGTGACCGGCTAGGGGTAAGCACATGAAAGCACATGAAGCACATGAAAGCACATGAATGGTACGGCTTAGGACCCGCGTGCACGATGCAGGGTCTAAGCTAAACACACCTGAGTTGTTTCTTGGGTTTGGTCACATAAATAGTATATTTCCCCTTCCCAGGTACAAGTAATAAGAACAAGGAATATGAGCACCAGAAAAATATGTCGTGTCGTAATGTGTCAATCAAGGAAGCATATGATATAATAAAATGTACAAGACCATAGAGTGTACTTGCCTTGCTCCATGAAAGTACGGGTGAAGATCGGGGCTAGATGTCCTCCTGTTTTAAAATGATTTACAAGTTGATTAATTTCTATACAAATGAACTAGTTATCTTTCTCTAACTATAATTATCTATAGGGTATTCATAATATCATTAATAAAAGATAAGGACTAATTATGTAGAAAGATAGTTTATATTGAATCATAGGCAAAATGATAAAATAACATCTTTTTAGGAAATCATTACCATATATACTAATAAATCAATGTTAGTTAAAATATTCCAGTAAGTCATATATAGGAAATTATAGGAAAATAGTATCTTATTGTTTTTCCAGCGGATGGATCTTAGAATGGTTAACTATTTATTTTAGAAAAATGCTTCAAAATACTACTTAGGAAAATATAACCCTAATTATGATAATAATTAACCTGTTAATGAAGTTGACAATAACAACAACTATAGTATTAGCCCAACCAATAACTCTCAAGTTTTAATAATAGCAGCACAAACCATCAAGCCTTATGTAATTTCCTTAATTACACTAGCTTGTTAATACCAAGCCCACATCAGCAAGTGCAATTTAGAAAGATTTCTTATACAACACATCCTTTGAATATTCCATCCCAAAAGCCTAAGCTCAAAACACAAAACCCAATTTAGCAAAGCTAACAGTTTGTCTAAAAACTTCTTTCAAAACTTGGGATATATTTGAACCAAACTGTATGTAGACTTCCCTCTAAATGCTATAACCCAGCCTTTGAGCACACAACCAAAGTCCAAAAAAATCGACCACCTGCAGGTTATCCCTATAGCAACCAAGCCCAATACATAGGTTTTGAACTTAACAGCTATTTTCCCCAGTTGCAACTCAGAGATTTGGGAAACATGCAGGAACAAATATGCCACTGGACTTCCAAACCAACAAAGTATAACACCAAATCAAGAAACAAAAATATAACAGTATAATTAAACAACTGAAACCCCAACAAGATACCAAAAATTAGCTCAACGAAATATATACCCAAACTGATCTAATCAAAATATATACACAACTGATCTATTCAAAATATATACAGCAACTTGACTTAACAGAATTGTACCCAAGTCCAGTTGAAATCAAGTACGACTCAGACAACTGTGCAAGCATTTGTCGAGCCCAACCTTGGTATTTCTCCAATCCATCGCTACTCCGTCACCCCCGGACACGCACACACCCAGGATACGGATATGAACACATTCTACGAATCCTGCCCAAGACTCTTATCAAAAGCTACTAAACAACCGATCGACAGAAGAAAAGAATAGCATAGTTACCTGGAAGGTAAGGTTGGTTTGAGGGAGTTATCCGAAGTACTCGACACGAACTTATTCCAGGACAAGAATAATTCCTGGATCAAACATTTAAACAAAATATGGACTGCACTCAGAACAAGAATCATTTTAGAACTGCTCAAATTTTAAAGAAGGAAACTAAGACAAATTCAATGGATTCATGCTTCGTCCATCTACTTCCCGAATCAAAGAGAAGAAGTAATAAAATTTAGGTCAGGGTTTAACTCACCTGGATCAAGTATTCGACCTCGATTGCAACCGATCGACTGGATTTACGATGTCGAGCTATCAGTTGAACCGGACAGTCAGCCCCCGATCGACTCCGCCGTCGAGCTATCAGTCGAACCGGATCTGATTGAAACATGGAAGGAAAGATTTAGAAATTTAAATAAGATATTCTAGAAATGCAGATCTGAAGAATATTGAAGAGTTGATAGCACTTGCTGAGCATTTGATCGATGGTGACTCGGACATGCGGAGGAGATCGACATGTCGCCGGAGAAGACGGACAATCGTCGGAGCAGACGGATCCTCGCGGTCATCGTCGCGGTGGAGACGAGTGCCACTGGGGAAGAAGCTCGTGGTGGAGGAAGAGAGACACGCTAGAGAGAGTCGCCTAACCACCTCGAGCAGTAGTGATGCTGAAAACTGGGCTCAGTCGCCGGAGAAGGAGCCCCGCCGCCGCGTCGTCGCCAGATTCCCGCGCTCGGCTGAACTGGAGAGGGCTCGAAAATATTTGGAAAAAGTGAGAGTGAATTGACATTATCTCTCTTCCCCTGCTGTAGTTAAGGAAAAATATAACTTTGCATAACCCCCCCCCCCCCCCCCGCTCCAACCAATTTACCAATCAGCCTTTCCCCCTAGAACTTTACATAGATCCCCTCTTCCTTCTCACTTTTGCAGAAATCACATAAATCAGTTAGAAAAATTGGTTATAAGTTGTTAGGGAGTGGGGACCACTCCAAATAGATTTGAAAATTAATAAGTTGCCAAAATTTAAATCACCCTCCAAAATAATCATGAAATATTTATTAAAAATACTTCATCAAGGCTATTATTATTCGAAATAATTTTTAAACTCAAACTTATTTTTATTAAAATATTTCTCAAAATAGGGAGGTGGAGTTACAAATCCCCCCTTAAAATAATTTTGTCCTCAAAATTCGAGAGACAATCAAAACAAAATCACGATTAATTGTAGGCCTGTCAATGGTAGCTTATCGGTCGGATGTTGGTATTACCACATCCGAACCGATAGCTATCGGATATATCCGATAAACATCTGATATCCGATCGGATGGGATTATTCGTTCCCGTATCCGTTACCGATAACTTTAACGGATATCGGGTAATATCCGAACCAATAAGAATATGCTCCAGACAAATTTACATGTCATTAACCATATATTGTATGCAGTATGAGTATACAACACAAGATCCAAGAATACAATTATACAAGATCCATCCATAATTCCATATAGTCTATATCACAGATTCACAATCACACTATCACAGATTAATACAGTTACACAAGATCCTTCCATCCATAGTCTGATCCAAGAATATATCAAATTGTCTGATACACAAATAATTCTTAACATAAAATCCACAACAAACAAAATATATCAAATTGTCTGATACAATCATACAAAGATCCACAACAAAATATATCAAATTGTCTGAAGTCTGAACTGATACAAAGAAGATGTTGATTGCATCTTAGTCTTCTTCTTCTTCTTCCATTTAAAGCTACAACACAGTCACAAAGTGACTGTAAAAATGCAACATCCTGCAAAGTGCAAACTGACATTTAATTGCAAATTATTACAAATCATGTAAAATACAGTAAGCAAACAAGGACGACCTAATTTTGGCCATTGTCCTATTCCTGCATATTCGTTAAACTAATAAGTACTAATGCACGACAACTTCAATAAGGTTTTTGCAAAGTTGATTCTGCCTAATAATGCAAGACTAGAACTGCAGTCCATCTGCTGGAGTTATTTAACTGATATATCTATGGGAAAAAAAGAGAACATGATTTCACAAAGTGACTGTAATCAAATATTCTCCATCTTCAGTAATAATGCAAGACTAAATAGCAAGATATCATACATAGCTAATAGCAAGACTAAATATTCTCCATCTTCAGTAATCAAATATCATACATAGCTAATAGCAAGATATGATCATATACATGGCAATACAAGTAGGATAGTCTAGTAAAGGATGTAAAATTTTCAACAGTACAAAAAGAACATGATTTCACAAAGTGACTGTAAAAATGCAACATCCTGCAAAGTGCAAACTGACATTTAGCCCAACACAAGAATTCTGACCAAAACGGAATTAGATTTAAGACATGTTTTAATAGCTCTAACTTATATTTGTAGGACTAGTCCCAATAATAAGCTGAAACCAAGAGTGCAAACTCTTAAGTGTGATTAACTAAGAGAATTTCCATCAAGATGAGGCTGGTTCAGGAAAACTATATGTTTTTAAAAGAGTGCAAACTCATACAGAATTAAAACTGAAGCCTAAGATGGAATGGAAAACCATATGTTTTTAAAAGAGTGCAAACTTCATATTGTATGAACATTCTCCTTCTTCTTCTTCTCTCTGAAGCATTAGATTTAAATGGGTGGAATGGAAACTAAAGCTTGAACTATCCAACAGAAGTAATGTGGCCAAAATGGCTGATAACATAATAGAGTTTACCTGCAAGCACGACAGCTTACCTGAAAGCACTAACAAACAGAAACAGTGACCAAATGGCTTGCAGTACATAATACAGGTGTTCTGAATCTATAAAGCACTAGAAATTGCAGCTGAACTTGAAACAGTGACCAGATGGCTTGCAGTACATAATAGAGTTTGGACTTCATATTGTCTCAACATGTCCAATGAAGGACAAGGAAACCCCAAGACTTCATATTGTCTCAAGGAAACACCAAGACTTCATATTATTATAATATTATCTCAACATGTATAGCTGAACTTGGCTCAGATGGAAGATGAGGCTCAGACTTGTTGTAGGCTCAGATGAGAGATGAGAGGCTCAGACTTGTTGTAGGCTCAGATAAGATCATGAGAGGCTTATTAGAGCTTGACGTTGGCTCAATTGATTCAGTAACATAGTATCAGGCTCAAGAAGTATTCCTAATGCAACAATCAATTCAAATATTGTAAAGGACTGCCAATGCATTCATATTGCAAGGCCGCAAGGGGCTATCAATGTATCAGAACATGAAAATAGTATCAGAGCAGCAGCTCAAAGCCTCAATCAGTCAATCTATGATACTCACTAACAGAGCCTAGAGCCATTCCAGGTCATCATTGCCATGTCATCTCATCTTGTTTTCATCTTCACTGCCAAGTCAAGCCAATCCAGTTTGCCAAAGCCTCAATCTATGATACTCACTCACAAAGCCTCAATATATGATACTCACTTATGGTAGTGATAATGGCATCAGTTTTTTTAGATGATTGGGATGTAGAATTATGAACTATGCAAAACAGCACATGTAGTAAGGCAAGAAATTTCTAAAGAAATAAATCATTTACCAAAAATGCCTAGATGTCAGATCTACCGTCACCAATCTCCGATCCTTCCTCCAAATTAATGACATTATCTGAAATTATTGGAGAGAAACAAAGTTGTCAAGAGTAAATAAATGTATGAAATGAAAGAAAGTAACTTGATGACAAAAAGTTTAATAATTCACCTGATAGTGGTGGCAACCAATCCTTTACACAACTTAGTGATTCAACAATGTCGGGAGCCAATGAAGATCGATGTGGAGTAACCACTCTACCACTACAACTAAATGCCGATTCTGATGCTACAGTAGATACTGGAACTGCTAAGAGATCACGAGCCATAGTTGCAAGTATTGGATAAGTAGGTGTCTTCAGTTTCCACCAAGATAATATGTCAAAACTCCTCGGATCATCACCTTTTGGAAACAATGGTTCATCCAAGTACTTCTTCAAATCAGATTTTTCATTTGACTGAGACATATCACTATGCAAGTTGTCAAATTTAAATTCCAGCTTTGATTTCAATCCAACATTGCTAACAGTTCCACTACTAGAAGTACCAACAAAACTATCATGACTAAATACATCGGGACCAGCTTGCATAGCATATGAAGAATAGAGTTCCTTCAAATATGAAAGAACTTGGTTGTTGTAGATTGTAGAATATTCACCATAAATCTTACTAAATGCAAATTGCACAAATTTAAATTTATATCGAGGATCTATGATTATACTAATGGTCATCGTTAAACTACAACTCTTCCAGTATTTATCAAACTTCTCCTTCATATTTTGTGCCATGCCACGAACATAATCATGCGGACTACTTAGCCAATCAAGAATACTCACATGCACATCTAAAACACCCTTGAAATATAAATTCGCAGTAGGATACTTAACCCCTGAAAATAGAAGTGTGGTATTGTTAAATACCCTTAAACATTCACAAATCACAGCCCCTCTCTCCCATTCTTCGTTAGTAGGCAAAGTTTTATACTCAGAATGTAACTCCGCTAAGCGAATAAATGCAGATTTTATGTCTATTGCACTCTCAAGCATATGAAAAGTTGAGTTCCACCTGGTTGGCACATCGCTTGAGACTCCCTTACCAACTAATTTTGTCTGCGATAATGCAGACTCAAACTTTTGCTTTCGGCCTTGGAAGGATTTGATAAAACTGACACTTTCTCGAATTTTTTTCCACAAGAGAACCCACCACCTTCAAACCATCCTGCACAATGAGACTTTAACTAAAAGAGAGAATTAACAATATAAAAAAAACAAGAAATAAAATAATTAAATTTTATTTACCTGCACAATCAGATTTAAAACATGAGCACTGCACCTCATGTGAAACATGTCACCATTAAGTAATAAACCACCTTTATCATTCAACCATTCTTTAAGATTTCGAATCATTACATCATTACTAGAAGCATTATCAACTGCTACTGCAAACAACTTGGAGTCAATGTTCCATGCTAGTGTTGTTGATTTAATGAACTCGCTGAGAATAATTCCGTTATGTGGAGATGGAACCATGCCAAATGCTATAATTTTCTTATGCAAGACCCAATCATTGTCTAAGAAATGACATGTCACACAACAATAACCTAAATTTTGATGCTCGGCCGTCCATAAATCAGTCGTGAGGCTTACTCTAGATGTATTTCTGTCAAGCATCGCTTGCAATTGCACTCTCATGGCATTATAAACTTTCTTAACATCTTCCCGAATGGTATTTCTTGAGTAAAACTTTATTCTAGGGTCGATGGTCTTCAAATATTCCTGAAAATAACGATGCTCGGCCATATTAAATGGATAGTCATGAAAAGCAACCATCTTTGCAAATGCAATCCGACTTTTGGCAGCATCGAACTTCCAAGTTCCCATTCTTGGAGGTTTGCCACCACTAGTAATGGAAGTTATGAGTTTTTGACCGGGCCAATTTTGAGGCCTCCTACTACAAACTTTTTGATGATTGTGCAAATGTGTGGTTCCATTCCTGCTAGACCCATCAAATTGTTTTTTGCAATGCTTACATGTTGCTCTACATTTACCAACCCCTATATATTGCTCTTCGAAATCTTCCCATACTTCAGATCTCCTTTTCCTCCTTTTGTTCAGGTCATCTTCTACTTGTGTTTCATTTTCACTCTCAATCTCCTTCTCTCTAACATTTGTTTCATTATTTGATTCAACATCAACCTTGACATCAGGACTCGCAGTGGGTAATCTTGAGTTAATTGAAACACTTGGACTTTGAGCCATCTTCGAATAGTATATACTGAATAGAAATGTTAGAAAAATGAAATGAGCATAAATAGGGAAAAAACTGAGCATTATAATTTATATTATATACTGAATAGAAATGTTAGGGAAAGAATGAAGTAACAAAACCAAACATAAATAGGGAAAAAAACCATCAGAAAAATACTGCACGAAAAATTGGTAACTAAGAACTGTTCATTTGTTTTAAATGGTGACAAAAACTAAGACCAAGAATCTCTTCTACCAACATAAATTTTAAATGGTGACAAAAACTAAGAATTGTTCATTTGTTTAGAGAAATCAGAGATTGTTATAATTTGCAGAATATAGTCAAAGTCGCCCAACTTTGCTTTGTTCATCCTGCAATCCTTGTTTTTTCTGTTAATATTACTTACTAGAATTTTGTTGAACAGTTCCATTTTGATCAAAGCAAAATAAGATCACATATTAGATTGCGTGAGGGACGCATGAAGCCTATTGATGTTCTCTCAAAGAACCTTGATGTCTCAGATGACTTTATTTCTAAATATTTCTGATACACAAAAATATAGAACCCAAAATCCACCTTAAAGAACAAATTACATCAACAGGGAAAGAAGGAAACTCCTCCAAAGTTGATATATCAAACTAAGTGGTCATAGATTTACTGAGAATAACTAATCGGAGAAGAAAAGTATACCTAAAATGAAGATCCGAAAGGGAAAGCTTCAAAATCAAATCAGCCTTCAAAGTTCAAATGAGCACTGCACAAAAAAATGATTTAATAGAAAAGTTAGCTTCATCCAAGAAGGAAAAATGAAGTTTGAAAGTAATCAATCATAAATATTAAAAAAAAAATTGTGAAGCACGAATTTCATAAGAAAATGCTTGAAATTAGTAAATCGAAGAAGAAATAATACCTAAAATGAAGATCCGGACATGGCACTGAAGAATGAGAGAGAGAAAGAGGGCCATGCCGCACCGCCGTGAGAGAGAGAGGACGAGGCCGCGACCCGCGAGAGAGAGAGGGGGCCTTGGTGGCGGTGGTGACTCTCTGAGTCTCTGCGTCTCTGAGCTGAGACTAGAGAGAGAGCTTTGGTGGCGAGAGAGAGAAGAGCAAGAGACTAGAGAGAGAGAGCTTTGGTAGTTTGGTGGCGGTGGTGACTCTCTGTCTGGATCTGGATTATTCTGGAGTGGCTCTTTCTTTTAGTTTTAGGGTTACGAAGTTAGGGTTGTGAATCTTGTGATCTCATCTCCACCGTTGATTAAACATTTAAACTTGAAAGTTGAAACAACAAGCAGGCCAACAGCTGAGAGCCTGAGACTGCTGAGTTGGGCTTGGGCTTTTTAAGTTGAAGCTGGGAGGGATTAACATATATTTTCTATATTATTATTATGTTATTATTATTTTCGGGTCGGATGTTATCGGATCGGATATCATACTTTTCGTATCCGCATCCGATATCCGATAAATATCCGATAAGACATCCGTATCCGTATCTGTATCCGAAATTTCGGATATTATTGGTCCGAATGCGGATCGAATGCGAATTTTCGGTCTACCATTGACAGGCCTAATTAATTGTCTTAACACAAATCATTTATTGTATTTAAAATTCTCAATATCAAGATACACTAAAACGAACAAACTGGGATAGCACTCCCACATCTCGTCCTCGTGCTCCCATGTGGAGTCTCCCGAAGAGTGGTGTCTCCACATGACACGAACAAGTGGAATAGTCTGGCTCCGCAAGCGCTTCTTCCTCCGATCAAGGATCTCCACTGGCTGCTCCTCGTAGGTCAATCTTGGACCTACCTCTAGCTCCGAAAATTCCACCACATGGCTCGGGTCCAAAATGTAGCGTCGAAGCTGGGACACATGGAAAACATCGTACACTCCCTCCAAGCTGGCTGGAAGCGCTAGTCGATAAGCCACCTCGCCAATCCGTGCAGTCACGTCGAAAGGCCCGATGAATCTCGGACTGAGCTTCCCACCTCTGTCAAAGCGAATGACACCCCTAGTCGACGAGATTTTCAGGAACACTCCTTCTCCAACCACGAACTCCAGTGGTCGTCTATTGCTGTCCGTCCAGTGCTCTGCCGATCCTGTGCAACTCTGAGACGCCCTGAGCCTTTGAGATAAAATACGATAATTACACACAAGAAGTTAAAATAATACGATCTAACAATGATCAAGGATTAAATAGGCACGAATGGAATGAAGTTTCAATTACAACTTAGAGGAACAAAATCATGAAGACACAACTATTAAGTACGATCAAAAATCGATAGTTTAACACAAGTGGGCTAGGACAAGATAGTAAAATCATGGTCAGACAGACATGATTTAAGATCAAAATTTAGACAAGATACAAATGAAGTATAGAATCAAAATCTGGCAATGATAATTTGAGAAAATCAATGATCTAACGATAAAATACTAGAAGGTAATTAGCAAGGGTTGATTTAAGGAACGGACAAAATACTCAGGAGATACAGTATCAAATCAGGATGAACGTACAAGGATATGTGATTTTCGAAAACCAATAATCATATGAAAAGAAATATAATTTCCATGATATCCGAGAACATATAGGTATTTGAAATCACTTTGCTTAGAATCCCTACCCCGCCAGTATATATCTGACTGCAGTTGACTTTCGGCTCCGTGATTCAAATAACAATATGTCACCGAATATTCTGTCAACCTTATCCATTTTCCAACAATCATTGACAAAGCAACCCAAGAGATCAAGGTATGAAGAATATGACAAGTCTCGACAGTACTCGAAAATCTATGAGTGTCTGAAATCACTTCAACTTAGAGTTCCTGCCTCGCCAGTGCGCTACTGGCTGCAGTGAACCCTTAGTCTCCATATTCCAGCTAATGGCTGCAGCGCGCAACTGTCATGCCATAGTAGGTCATCGAATAGCCTCTCTACTTTATCCCTAGGAATTTCAAAAGAGTTTCAAGGAATTTAAAATGAGTTTCAATAGTCTAAGTCATAGAAATGATGAAGTTACCTGACTGTTAGAATACAAGAATTTATTAGGTACTAAGAGACGACAAGGGATCCCATCAGTGAGTACAAAAGGGCAACCAGGGAGATTTAAAATTTTAGACAAGGCAAAGTTTCAAATTATGACGAAATATTAACTGATATCTGGAATGGTAACAAGATTCCATATATGGGACGTTATCCCGAAAGGATAACAGAGTCTCGAAGGATGGCATAAAAGCAGGATATCAGATACAAGACAAAGTTTCAAATTAAGGACCAGAAACCTTGTACAAGAATCAAAGTATAACAAAATCTCAATTGGCGACGAAGTCTCGAATAATATATTGAAAAAAAATTCGATAGGAAACAATTCTCAGATAGAAAATCAACATCAACAAAGCCGCGAATAGGAAGTAAAATCTTGAATAGAATCTCGAATAGGAAGCAAGGTTTATGAATAGTGAATGGTGGACTATCAATCAATAATTTGGAAACAAGGTTCCGGATCGTGAATACGAAACAAGCAAAATCTCAATAAGGTTGAAACAAAGCCGCGAATAGAGAGCAATCCCGAATAAAATCATGAATAGGAAATAGAATCTCAAACAAAGAACTAGTCAAGGTCTCGAAATAGAAAACAAAATCTTCGAACAATATCTCAATTAGGGACTAAATTTCGATCAAGTGTCAAATAGTAATAAAGGTTCAAACAATATTTTGATTAGGGACAAGGCTTCAAAATAATATTTTGAGTAGGAATAAAATCTCAATTAACACGAAGTTTGATGAGGGAACAAAATTTCCAAATAGGAGCCAACACTAGGAAACAAAGTCATGAATGATGAATATGCAATAGTATCGAATAGTGAATTTCAAACAATTATCGAATTGTGGATCTGAAACAAGTTTACCGAATAGGAAACAATATTCCCAAATAAGTTTCAAATATCAATCAGGGTTTTAAAATGGAACATGAAGTTTCAAGAAAGGATCTAGGTGCTAAGAAAAATTTAAGGGAAAATTAAATTACGAATCACTATACATGATTTTCCCAACCATGCAAAAGAAATCTTCTGTCTTCAGTATTCCTCCAGGACTGAAATCTCTTCAACCTTCTTCAACCTGACGTAGACTGGTCCCTGTGGTAGTACTCCATGTGATGGCTGAATCTGGAGAGGCGGGTCCTTCTTCTGTGGTACTGGTGCTCCTCGTGCTTGTCCCTGGGCAGTGTGATCAGCGGTCTCCGTCAGTCCTTGACTTGGTGGGCAGGCGATCAGCAGTACAAGCATAGCCTTCATCTTTTGCGGCACTCTTCGTAGTGGTGTCCTGAGCTGCGACAGAAAATACAAATGATAGCCGGCTGAATCTGAATCTCTTGCTGGGCTGAAGAAGTGTTATCTGGGTGTGGCGACGCTTTACGGATCCACAGTAGTTGTTATCTTCATCATAAGTCTTCATGTTCCTTTCGAGCTTCAGTTTTCCGTTGTGTCCTATTGTCTGTGCTACATTCTGGATCTCCTGGCTGGTGGCTCTAAGCTTCAGAGAAGTCGGGTCCTCAGAAACTTGGATGATCTTCAGTGGTAACTCCAGGTTCTCGATCTGCTCCGTGGTACAAGATGCGCTCGGTGTCGGAAAAGTCCAAGTGTCTGAGAGTCTAGAAATCAGAAGTCCTTCATGGCTCGGAGTGTGTATACACAAGTCTGGCTTGGAAAAGGATGGCATGCTCCCTTTCGTGTCAAGGAACTCTTCAAACATCTCCGTCAATGTGTACTACCAATAGGAATAGTAGGGTGATAGAAGGTAGTGGGAGCTCGAAACCCTCAAGTGTAGGTGGATCGACTGTTCCAGTGTCGCGTACTTTAATTATCTGAAAAACAAAAAACTGTTAAAATAACCTAGACCTAAAACAACAAGTGTTTATAGATATCAATATACCTAATATACCATTACTTCCCAATTTCTCTATGCTGTGATCAAGTTTCCCTAGTGTAATCAAGTCCCCCAATAGTGCTCTAATGCCTAGGTACTATTAGGATAGACCTGCATGGGCTACCACAAAAAATATGTTACGACCCGCTCCCGAATAATCGGACACGAGTCGGACACGTCCAGCCTTCGTCGTTAGACACGACGAAGTAAGCTGTACCAAACTAGGGAAATCTAACCAGATAATCATAAATGTATATAATCACAGCACCTAAAAACGTATCCCAGAATGATCACCATAATCCACAATTCTATGTATATAAATGTACGAGTCATCAAGAATGAAATGTACTATGAATTCTAAATCAATATCTAAAAGTAAGGCTAACAGTCTAAACCTGAAACCTCAAGCAAAGTCATGACCATCCTGCTCAGCTAAGATCCTGGGCTCTGGCCCATAAGGTAGAATGATATCCTGCAAGCATACCTGCAACTTATCCAGTCAGGAGCGGAGCGAAGTACAGTTCTAGGTAATGAACAAGACATCATGATATGAAAGTACAAGAGAACATGGTATGTAAAGCACAAGAAAGAACATGGTGTATAAGCACATAAAAGAATATGGTATGTAAGAACATGAAAGAACATGGTGTGTAAGAACATGAAAGAACATGGTATCTGAAGAATCACAGGAACTAAGTATATGATATATCTCCTGAACGTGTGTGTACAATATTTGAAATATAACTAATTATGTGACCGGCTAGGGGTAAGCACATGAAAGCACATGAATGGTACGGCTTAGGACCCGCGTGCACGATACGGGGTCTAAGCTAAACACACCTGAGTTATTTCTTGGATTTGGTCACATAAATAGTATATTTTCCCTCCCCAGGTACAAATAATAAGAACAAGAAACATGAGCACCAAAAAAACATGTCGTTTCGCAGTGTGTCAATCATAAAAATAATAGAACTGGGGATTCCTAGGACCCTTCCTTTGGTGTGCGTATTGATCGATAGAAAGTTAAACAGATCTAATACGTGTTCTAGCCCTTCATAGGCGGAAACTAGGGTTCACGAATTATACCTGCGACGAAAAGAAGACAAGTAATTCCTGGCAACCTCGAGCGGACGACCCCAAGATCTTCTGCACGTATTCCTTTCTCGAGTTGGACGTCGTGCGGGCGACGATCTCCCAACCTTTTCTTCTCCTTGGCAGCCCTCTCTTTCTCTCCTTACGTGAATCACAAATTTAGAGAAAGTTTTAGATTTATGATCAGTAATGTGGCGGCCAGAGAATAGAGGATATATATAGGCTACGGCAGGGACCATGAGGAGAAATTAGGGTTAGGCCTCCTAACGGATCTGGATATCCCGTGTTCAGCCCGAACACACAATCCAGGCCCATTAACAATAGCTCGGTCCACTAATGAGCTATTGTTGCACTACCTCACTAATCCCAAATTATGTTTGTGGGCTCCTTTTATTATATGCTCGTTTGGCTCCTCATGTTAAGATATCGTATGTCCGTCGATTAAATTAAGTTACTGACAACTATATTGATTCGACATCCTTTATCCTTAAGTAGTACCGCTCAACTTTATTTGCCATATCGGATATAATCCACCTGCAGGGTTTACATGACAATCCTTATGAGCTCCTTAAGTGTCACGACCCGCACCCTAGAGTTAGGGCACGAGAACGTAACAACGCCCAGCCTATGCCGCAGTGTCGGCGGTAGAACGCTGTCCTAGGTCTCATGCATCTAACAGTATAAGGCTAAGCAGTTTATACTCCCCGAATGGGGGTGACATAGCAGAATGTAAACTCAATCACATCTAAGGTAGAGCATAATGGAAGATAGATAAAACATGAAATCCAAAAGAGATACAGGAGATAGAAGTCTAAATGTCTAAGATACATAAACCCAGAAGTACATCTTAAAACTCAAATACAGTAATCTACAAGTAAATACAACTCCCGACAAAATGAAATAACTATCTAAACAACCTCTACTGTCTCTTCTAGTCTAGCAGGCAACCTCCAGGCTATCTGTAAAATTTATCAACAGGTCCAGTCAGGACAGGAGCGAGCACAATATATCTCATGCAGTTCATATCATGTCAGAAAATATAAAGCAGGCAATAGAATAAGATACATGAAACGCTGTAAGAAGATGTACATGAAAATAGGAGAGATATTTGATAACTGGAAATATATATACATGATAAGTAAGAACTGTAAGTGACTAGTGATGTAGAGTACGAGATGGCATATAATTGGCTTAGGTTGAACATGATGTACATGAGTGAACATGTAGGACATCAGCCAATAAGGCTGTGTTGTACATGATAAAACATGAAAAGTAACAGAGTGAACATGATGGGTAAATCACATGACCATTTATACTCACCCCTACCCACAATCAGTACACAAGGATCCGTTCAAGTTACGTTACGGATATGATATTTTGGTTATACAAGAAACACATGAGGAAACAGAAGCGTACATAAAAGAACATGAGAGTACATGAACGTACATGTAAGAACATGAGAGAACATTAGTGTACATGAATAACGCAGAACAAGGAATACATGATGTACATGAAACACATGTCATAAAGTATCCGATGCGCCCGCTAAGGGGGTAACATCCCAAGAAGAGATCCGTATAGTACCAATCCGTGATGATAACGTGACAGCATCAAGTAAAAGTAATCTAGAGCGAGAATATAATTCGTGATAAGTATGAAACGATCAGAGAATGTACTCGCCTGATATCTGAATATCCAAGGTAAAGATACTGTCAGAGGAGAGGTGTCTGGCTCCTAATTAGAACAGCACAAGTCACAACATGTCCAGAAGGGTAATATAAGGCACTACAATGCATTCTACATGAATCTAGGTCAAACTAGGCCAAAGTCAACCTTGGTCAACTCTGGTCAATTACACTAGTCAAACTAGGTCATGTCCTAACCCAGTAAGTCTTACTAGGCCTAACCAAGACTATCCTAGCAAGCACACATCAATACAAGGTTATACAAGCCAACATACACCCAACTCTATATAGCATGCAATTATTCAATACTCAAATAGGCAAGAATTCACATTGGATATACACTAGGTAATCTATTACTTTAAGCTATATATGTCTACACATATATACATATGCATATATTGGTATTCAACATTAGGTCTATAATCATGGCATTTCAAATGGTTATATAAACTTATATATTACAACACAATATGCTAACAAATATATAATATACATACATAGCTAAGTTAACTATATTCCTAAATACTTATTTAAGAGGCTATGCGTGTGTATGTAAACATGGCAAAGGGGCAAGTGAGGGTTAAATGGGCATACATAGTGTATACATATCAAAGAGTGTCAAAGTGTAAGTGAACAATGTGTCAAGTGTGATAGTGTCAACATAGTGTAAGGGGTACATGAGGTAATATAGGATTTGTGTTAACATAGAACATTACATCTCATTAACTTGTATATTGCATACATTACATCTATTATTACATTACATTCATGCTTGCATTCATTCATCATTCATTTATTCTCTTGTACTACTATATGCACCATACATTATATACTATAGAACCTACATATTCATTACAAGCCATACTTATACATGCTTACATTAGATAGGATACTTACACCTCATACATCATTTATTTAAATATTTACTCATGCTTGCATTCTCTATTTAATTACATAATGTATATACATTAACATGGGTTAAAATCAAATAGAACATTATATTACACACAAGGGTGCACAAAATGCATATGCCGAATAGTAACTCCTACTAATAATCAATACTGTACCATCTCAGCATGAATTAAAATCTAGGATTAAAGTATGTTATAGATCTATGTGTTAGCTTTCCGAAACTTTAAACGGATCGCATTTTCGTTTTCGGAAACTCCCGAAATCGCGAAAACACCGAGAACGCGTTTGTCTTTCGTACAGCTGACACTCAAATAATTCTTCAGAAAGTTACAGAAAGAATTAGGCCTATTAATATATGTTTTTGGAAAGCTAACTTCAATACACTTCTTTTAAAAAAAATGAGAGATTAAACCGAGCTTTGAGCTAGAAGTTATGACATTTCTAAGTTTGGGCTGAGATTAAAAACGTGGATAAAAATCATGACGGATTTGGGTAGTTTGAGACAAAAGAACACAAGTATATAACATAATATATCAAGAACTCACTCTCTACACTAATATATATATATATGAGACACTATAGAACACATCTCTAATACAAAAATATGAGATTAAACATGTAATAATTCATTCATACATAACAACAACACATAGTGTGTCCAAATTTGGGATTTTCCTACATGGACACAACCACAACACAAATGACACTCCTATGACCTCCAAATGGACACGAAATGGACACAAATGGAGATACAACCATGGGGGTCATTTCTATGGGTTCAAAATAGACCTATATGCATGAAGAAATAAAAAGGAGAAGGGATTTATACCTCCCGGTAGATCGAATCGAAGAAAAGCCTTCCCGGAGCGACACCGACACGTAGAGATTCCAAAAGGACACGAACGAGCTCTGAATCCTCCCAAACTTGGGTAGCTTCCTCCTTGGCTAGAATGGAGAAGGAAAGAAGAAGATTTGGTGGCAAAATGGAAGGATTTGGTGGAGAAATTGCTAGGGATAGCTCTCTAGGAATTTGGGGAAGAACAAGAGAGAGAGTGTGGATGAGAATAATGAAATGAACTTGAGCCTATCCTCTCCCAAAGTGGCTGGCCATATGGGGTATTTGTCCTATTATGGTAAGGTCCAAAATGCCCCCACTAACCTATTCTATGAGTATTAGGAAAGGGCTAATTGGTTGGGGCTAAATTAGTCATTCTAAAGTCTCTAATCACACTAACCTTATCCATAATAATTAGTCTAACCTCTAACTAAAATATTTCTATCATGTGGACTAAAATTAATATCATGTGGGCCATGTCTAACTAGTGTGTGTGTCCCACTAGAGTCAAACTACCCCCGGGTCCCCGTTTCAAGTCGGATTGAGTTAAAATTCGAACCCGACTCAAATAACCCCAAAACAATATCATAAATAATAAAATAATATCAAAATAATTCAAAGAGGTCAAATGCAAAAATATCCTTAGGCCAAAAATGACATTAAAATATCATAATCACATGGTTAGGCTCTAGGTCAAACAGTCTCTAGGATTTCACTAGCAAAACGTCAAAACCACAAGTCATTGATTTAAATAATTTTAAAATGATTTAAAATCACCAAAAATCATATCATGAATTAAATATTATTATTAAAATAATTATAAACACGAAATTTCAAAATTACTCTCATTTGGGAAACTGGGTGCTACATTAAGGGGACATCATCAACCCGATGTATCGGGACATGGATTCCATTTATAATCAACAGCTCATCATACATACAATGTTATTACCCAATTCATAGAGGTTGTTGATCCATAATGAATCTCACTCTTTTATGAGTCAAAATAATACACACTGCATATACATGTCCGTTATTATATCCGGGTTAAGAGCACAAGCATCCATAATAACAGAGGTGTTTGTTCTCTTATGTAGTCAGTACAAAGAGAACAACCTCAAGTGGTCCTGTTCAATACATACAAAGTGTACCAGTGTAAACCTATAGTCAAGATAGACTAATACCAGATTACACTACAACCTTTCCAATAGATTGTCCAAGTCCATCTAGGTTGTGAACTATTTATATACTCCATAGGGAACTGATAATATGATCTTCTGTGTGACACCATACACCATATTATCTACAATATAGAATATCAGACATTTGCATTAACACTTGCAACAAATACAATATGCAAACATTTGCCCATATGATTCTCATTCAAAATTTAAGAAAATAAGGTTACTAAAAAAGTGATGCTTTTAGTATATAACCCTAACAGGAAGCACATGATATAATGAAATGTACAAGACCATAGAGTGTACTTGCCTTGCTTCCGGAAAGTACGGGTGAAGATCGGGGCTAGATATCCTCCTGTTTTAAAATGATTTACAAGTTGATCAATTTATATACAAATGAACTAGTTATCTTTCTCTAACTATAATTATCTATAGGGTATTCATAATATCATTAATAAAAGATAAGGAATAATTATGTAGGAAGATAATTTATATTGAATCATAGGCAAAATGATAAAATAACATCTTTTTAGGAAATCATTACCATAAATTATTATACTAATAAATCAATGTTAGTTAAAATATTCCAGTAAGTCATATATAGCAAATTATAGGAAAATAGTATCTTATTATTTTTCCAGCGGATGGATCTTAGAATGGTTTGTAACTATTTATTTTAGAAAAATACTTCAAAATACTACTTAGGAAAATATAGGCCTAATTATGATAATAATTAACCTGTTAATGAAGTTAACAATAACAACGACTATAGTATTAGCCTAACCAATAACTCTCAAGTTTTAAGAATAGCAGCACAAACCATCAAGCCTTATGTAATTTCCTTAATTACACTGGCTTGTTAATACCAAGCCCACATCAGCAAGTACAATTTGGAAAGATTTCTTATACAACACATCCTTTGAATATTCCATCCCAAAAGCCTAAGCTCAAAACACAAAACCCAATTTAGCAAAGCTAACAGTTTGTCTAAAAACTTCTTTCAAAACTTGGGATATATTTGAACCAAACTGTATGCAGACTTCCCTCTAAATGCTATAACCCAGCCTTTGAGCACACAACCAAAGTCCAAAAAAATCGACCACCTGCAGGTTATCCTAATAGCAACCAAGCCCAATACATAGGTTTTGAACTTAACAGCTATTTTCCCCAGTTGCAACTCAGAGATTTGGGAAACATGCAGGAACAAATATGCCACTGGACTTCCAAACCAACAAAGTATAACACCAAATCAAGAAACAAAAATATAACAGTATAATTAAACAACTGAAACCCCAGCAAGATACCAAAAATTAGCTCAACGAAATATATACCCAAACTGATCTAATCAAAATATATACACAACTGATCTATTCAAAATATATACAGCAACTCGACTTAACAGAATTATACCCAAGTCCATTTGAAATCAAGTACGACTCAGACAACTGTGCAAGCATTTGTTGAGCCCAACCTTGGTATTTCTCCAATCCACCGCTACTCCGTCACCTCCGGACACGCATACACCTAGGATACGGACATGAACACATTCTACGAATCCTGCCCAAGACTCCTATCAAAAGCTACTAAACAATCGATCGACAGAAGAAAAGAATAGCATATTTACCTGGAAGGTAAGGTTGGTTTGAGGGAGTTATCAGAAGTACCCGACATAAACTCATTCTAGGACAAGAATAATTCCTGGATCAAATATTTAAACAAAATATGGACTGCACTCAGAACAAGAATCATTTTAGAATGGCTCCAAATTTTAAAGAAGGAAACTAAGACAAATTCAATGGATTCATGCTTCGTCCATCTACTTCCCGAATCAAAGAGAAAGAGTAATAAAATTTAGGTCAGGGTTTAACTCACCTGGATCAAGTATTCGACCTCGATTGTAACCGATCGACTGGATTTACGATGTCGAGCTATCAGTTGAACCGGACAGTCAGCCCCCGATCGACTCCGTCGTCGAGCTATCAGTCGAACCGGATCTGATTGAAACAAGGAAGGAAAGATTTAGAAATTTAAACAAGATATTCTAGAAACGTAGATCTGAAGAATATTGGAGAGTTGATAGCACTTGCTGAGCGTTTGATCGATGGTGACTCGAACACGCGGAGGAGATCGACATGTCGTCGGAGAAGACGGACAATCGCCGGGAGCAGACGGATCCTCGCGGTCATCATCGCAGTAGAGACGAGTGCCACTGGGGAAGAAGCTCGTGGTGGAGGAAGAGAGACACGCTAGAGAGAGTCGCCTAACCACCTCGAGCAGTAGCGATGCTGAAAACTGGGCTCAGTCGCCGGAGAAGGATCCCCGCCGCCGCGTCGTCGCCGGATTCCCGCGCTCGGCTGAACTAGAGAGGGCTCAAAAATATTTAGGAAAAGTGAGTGAATTGACACTCTCTCTCTTCCCCTGCTGTAGTTAAGGAAAAAATATAACTTTACATAAACCCCCCCCGCTCCAACCAATTTACCAATCAGCCTTTTCCCCCTAGAACTTTACATAGATCCCTTCTTCCTTCTCACTTTTGTAGAAATCACATAAATCAGTTAGAAAAATTGGTTATAAGTTGTTAGTGGAGTGGGGACCACTCCAAATAGATTTAAAAATTAATAAGTTGCCAAAATTTAAATCTCCCTCCAATATAATCATGAAATATTTATTAAAAATACTTCATCAAGGCTATTATTATTCGAAATAATTTTTAAACTCAAACTTATTTTTATTAAAATATTTCTCAAATTAGGGAGGTAGAGTTACAGTAAATAAGAGGACAGTAGAGTGTGATAGCTAATCTCAGGAAAATAGAATTAATGTAATGTGTGTGTGTGTATGGAAACTGAAATCAGTGTAATACTTAGGAATTTCAGTTCTCAGGAAAATGTACAATTGACAGTCTACACATAACAGTCTCATTCTTATTCGAATCCAATTCCTCAACACAAATCATAAACCAACATTTAAGTAATGTAATACACATGTAATTGAATTAATATGGCAAATTAAATCATGAGAAATTAGTTTATAATCTCATTAAATTCAGGAATTCAAAAATAGGAACACATGTATCAGTGAAAGGGGGAAATACAAAATCGACAGCTAAAATCATGTTAATATCATAAATTAATAGTTGGTAATTAACCCCCACCTGTGCTCGTGTCCCAGGAGTTACATCGTGTCACCCTAGAGCCGGATACGGCATGTCCAAGTAGCTACACACACACACGAATGCCTGTGCCTGTGCACAGCATCGTGCACACGTGCACATGTGTCCAGCACATGACACAGGCCACATGGGGACACGTGGTCGTACACACGTGTACGCCAGGGGTAGGGATACCCCACTGACACCTTGTCTTGTGTCCACAACATGTGTCGTGTCGTGTCTAGCCACGTATTCGTGGCAAAAGTCGTGCGGGTCAGTCTGTTCGTACGACCAGTACGGGGAGGAGAACTTCTCGCACACTCAACTACTTGAGCTCAGATTTTGGAAGGCTAATTTCAGTCAGTTCCTCGACATCCTCCCAAAAAATGGCGTGTCCTCTTGTTCTGTACAGCGAGCATAGGGCCCGAGTAGTAGGACTGCGCACGGGTCAGTCACTGCGTGTTCGTGTCCTCGTGTGGACACGACACGACTCCAAAATCAATGGGCAAGGACAAGAATCAATAAGCAAACCCTAGATCTAGAATTTCATTCAAAAACATTTCAAAAATCAGCACAAAATAATAGTTGTGGCATTTCCACAAACACGTAGCCTAGGAATTTGATACGTATCCGATACGGACACGAAACCTAATGCAAACGACACCAATCCTTTACTACAACTAGGGGACACCTAGATCTAGGCTACCATGCAATAAAATTAGAATAAAAGTAGAATTAGAGGGGCTTACCTATAGATTGCAAGGATCAAGAAAAAACCCCAAATCAAACGATTTCCGTTGCTATCCAAATCCTCCCAATTGCTCTAAAACTGAAATTACTCCTCAAAATCAGCAAGTAAAGGTTGACTAGAATCATATGCAAAAGATTTGGGTCAAAAAGGATTAAAAATAGATTTACTAGGAATTTTGGAAAGTAGGAATTTACCTTTCCTTCTAAAGAGTTGGTTGAGCACAAAAGAGGCAAGAACAAGTGAATGAGTGTTTAAATAGGGGGGATAACCTAGGTTGGCTGGCCATGGGTGGGCTTAGCTAGGGTTTGGGTTCAAGTCATGGGCCATGGGCTTAAGTCACGAGTCATAGAATCAAATCACAAGTCATTTCACCTATTCATAATTCTTCCTATTGAAACTAGATTCTAGATGACTAAAATGAGGTTGACTTAAGTTAGACTAGGGTCTCACCATGCTAACTAAGTCACCATAGCTAGGGTTAGCTTCTAGGTTAGTCTCTTAAGTCACAACTAGTCAAAGTCAAAATAATAATCACCAATCCAATATTTAATCAAATAATTCTAATAAGTCAAAATGACCAAATTACCCCTAGGCTAAAAATGATAAATAAATATTCCAATCACATGGTTAGTCTCTAGGTCAGACAGTCTCTCGGGTTTTACTAGTAGCACATCAAAATCACAAGTCATAGTTTTTAAATAGTTTTAAAATGATTAAAAATCACCAAAAATCATAATGTGATGTAAATACAAATAAATAATAATTATAATTACAAAAGTTCAAAATTATCCTCATTTGGAAAATTGGGTGTTACAAGTCTACTCCCCTTAAAAAAATTGTCCTCGAAATTAAGATGATCGCACCCTTTCTAGGTCAACCCCCCAACAATCATTGTCAAGAGATAATCATGCAAACATAATCTTATGGTTCGTGATTCCACAGTCTCGAATAGGGTAGCTACACTATCTAGCAAATCACAAGCAATATCCTGGCAGGTACTAAAGGAAATCACACATAAAAGTGGGGAGGAAGAATAAGAAGGACAAACCTTCTAACCCATCACCTGCAGTATCGGTCTCCTCGACCGCCATCGCAAAAGCTCTACCCCTCTGGTGCTGAGCTACAGGTGGCCTAGCTCCCTCAAAAGGAGGTGCAGCGGGACAATCTATCATCTTGTGAGCACCTGACCCACAGAATAGACAAACCTTCAGCCTCCTCCTATAAGACTCCCAAATATGCCCTGTCTTCCTGCAGTAGGCACAAGTCGGCACCCTGTGGTCCTGTCCTCTAGGCTGATGCTGTGCCTGCTGTACTCTCACTGGTGCCTGTGCCTGCTGAATCTGTCATGACCTGTACCTATTTTTTTTAAAACGGATACAAGACGTGTCCAAGCTAGCCTACGCCGCAGTGTCGGCGGTAGAACGCTGTCACGACCATGAAGATCAAAATCATAAATAATGCTCATTCACATAATTAATTTAACTTACAACGATCACAAGTTTTATATTTGCTGAAAAATATAAACTTGTACAATTATATGAATGACTACAACTCCACTATCTAGCTAGTCTCTAGGCTTTTGTCTGCAAGTACTCCCGTCACTCCACAAGCTAAGTGAATCCACGGCTAACCTAAAAATGTTAGTTTTCAGTCAGGAATGGAATGAGCACAATTGACTGAATGTAATTTCAAATAAAGAAAATGACTATAAAATAAAGGTTAGACATCAATCATGAGTTTTGAAAATAAACAGTAAATACGAAAAACCAATATCAATAAATAGACACAAAATACTTTCCCCAATTGTTAGAAGTACCTTTGATATGTGATCGGTCTCGGGTCAATTATGCGACACTGTCTACACTGTCTAAAGTTACACTGTCTACAGAAAATATTGCAATAAAGAAACACTGTCTACAAAATAATAATCACGAACTACACAATTTAAATGCAATAATAATTACGGTCTATACTGTCTACTTTGCAATAATTAAATCAATGTCTACACTGTATACTTTGCAATAAATAAATCACTGTCTATACTGTCTACACTGTCTAAGGTCAGATCACACATCCTTGGTACTTCTGACTCAATAATTTATAATAGAAAATAATCACATAACCATGGCCAATCAATGAAATATAGTGAAAATCAATATCGAAATGCAGACAATAAACTGTACTCGCCTGGGGTCCTCTGCTGGTGAAACCGACAATCTGAACCACTCAATGTGCCACAATAGTCAAAACCCGTACAACAGTCCCTGGAAGCTGAAATAAACATTACTAATATTCTCAGAATAGTCAAATTAGCTAGGATTGCTTGTCCTTAAGTCCAATTCTGGACACAGGGGCAAAACGGTAATTTTGGGTCAAAACGGTGTCCGCCGTTGGACCCGCTTTGCACCGAAAAGCGTGCCAGAGTCAACGGTCTCTAAATTCGTCAAACTATATGTCTACGAATCCAGTTTTTCGATACGAACCCAACCGTATGTCCAAAGTTGGATTCCGGCGAGCCGTACACAAAATTGCCCGTTGAGTGGGACCGTAGGGCCCGTAAAACGGTGTACGATTCAACTATCTCAGAATTGGACCAAACTTGGCATACAGGACCAGAAAAATGATACGGTCCTATTGGCATAAGTTTTGTCTCGATTTCGACGGATACGCATCAAATTCGTCGCACACACGCGACCAATTTGAATTCCGTCAAAGCCCACACGACCACGAAGCCGTTACGCAGCTTTCGATTCTTTCTGTTCGCGACCACGTCGTCTGGATTGGCGGGACGCACGTCGTATCGAGCGATTTTCTAATTTTCTATATTTTTAAAAACAGGTTTTTCACAAACTTTGGAATCCGATTTTTCGACGTACAGTCGACAAAATCTGATTCTACAAAAAGGGGATCGGAGCCCTATAGGTTTTCTATGAGGTTGTTCAAATAGGTTTTCAAGTCGATCGTCGGTTAGACAGAAATCCGACTTCAAACATGGGGTCTCCAACTGTTAAAACTGTTCATCTTTGAACAGATTTTTTGCCGATTGTTGGCTTGATTTACGACGTGTACATCGTGAGCCGACTAAATCTAATTGAAGAGAATTAAGCCAGGTCAGTTCGGGTTCATACCTACGAAGACGGTTTGCGAGATGATGGAGCATGGGGGTCGTGGTCGTCTTACGAAACTGCTACAATGCTGCCGCTGTTGCTGTCACTTGGCCCGTGTTCCGATGGATGTGCGCGTGCGCGGCCACTCCATCGTCGGCCGGCGGCCACCGCGGTCGACGCGCCCGGGTGTCAGGGTCGGGGAGGGACTGGTAGGTGGAGGTGCGGGGTGTTCGGGTTTCGTGCTGCTGCTGTTCGTTATATACCCGCTGCAGAGCAGAACTGTCGGGTTGGGGGGTTTTGCTCGGGCTGAAGGGGAAAGCTTATCGGCTTCGGACCCGCGGGTTAGAGGGTTCGGGTCCCGTGTTAATCCGCGACTCAAAGGAAGGAATGGGCCAGGCTGGACTGCTTCTCTTTCTTATTCTTATTTCTATTTATTTAGCCATAATCATATACATTAACTAATGTATATATATTTATACATTTTACCTACATACACATATATATATTTATGTATACGCATACATATTTATATATACACATATTTGTATATATATTTTATACTCACATACATATTCTTATATATATATATATATATATATATATATATATATATATATATATATATATATACACACAATTATACATATATATATATATCTTATATATATATACACATACATTTATATATATATTCATATACCTACTTTATACACATGTAATATTTATATTTATATATATGCACACACGCACATATATTTACATTTATATATAACAATCTCCAAAAATCTAATTAGAACTTTTAATAGAAAATATCAATCTCAATATTACTTATTTTTATATACATATATACACGTACACACCTATATAATATATATTTATATATTATATACACGTATACCCCTATATACATTTATATGTATACATGTACCCGTACACAATATATAATATTTATTTATATTCATACACGTATATAATATATATTCATATTCACATACACTTACACACATATATTATATATATACCTATACCAATAAACCCACTAAATAAACTCCATATATTATATATACGTATACACATATATTTATATTCGTATATATATTATATATTATATATACATGTATCTAAATAAACTCCATAATACCAATGACCCACAATAATCCAAAGAGTCTTGGTGGACATATCTGGCCCTAGGAAATTGTACCAATATTCTAAAACTCTATTTAAATAATAATAATAATAATAATAATAATAATAATAATAATAATAATAATAATACCCATTTTGTATAAATAACCAATTATTTAGTAAATATCGTTAAGTCTACCCAAAAAGCTAGAAAATGTTTTTACATACCTAAAAGTATGTCTACATAGGCTTGGGCTTGGTTTGGGTCCAATCTGCACTAGTTTGGTACAACCGGGTTCCCTAAAACTAAATAATATACTTAATAAATAAATAATCTTCGATAAGGGTTACGTCGCAACTTGGCCTGGTTTTCCTAGTTAGGACACTCATATGGCTCGGCATTCCCCTACCATGGCTAATCACTAGTCAAAGCACGCCACTGCACTATTCGTGCCATGATTCCTATCCACCTTGTACTCCAAATCTCAACCATGGCTAAAATCATCTACCTTAATAATTAACTAAATAATTATTTATAAAACACGTTTAAAAATCACCAATTAAATCAAATAATTAAAATAATAAAAATATTTTCAAAATTTTCGGGAAGGGGAGCTACAGAATCTGTACGTGTGGCCTCTTGGCATGGCCTCCGCTACTACTGGCTCCCTGAAAGTCCCGATCTCTCTTCAGTTTTAGCCTCAGGTCGTCCTCTGTCGCCATAGATCCTGCCAAGATCTCTGCGAAGGTAGTATTCTGGTCACTCTTAGTCAGTGACCGGACCTCCCTGATTAACCTTCGACAAAACTTCCTAGCCTTCGTCTTCTCCGTCAGATCATCTATGAACCTGGCCAACTGGCAGAACTCTCCGACGTACTCTACAACTGTCTGGTTCCCCTGAACCAGACTCTCGAACTACGTTTCGATGCCTCCTAGTGCCACATCTGGGAAGAACTGTTCCTTGAACAGCTCCTTGAACTGCTCCCAAGTCTGACCCTCTACTCCCACTCTGGGAGCTGTCTGGTACCAAGTACGAGCTAGGTCCTGCATCTGACTGCCTGCTGCCTCAATATAAAGTCTGGCTGGTATCTTCGCCAGCCAAAAAATCTCCTCGATATGCTCAATCCAATCATCCGCATAGTGAATGCCCTCGGTGCCCAGAAAATCTCTAGGATGCATCTTCTGAAAGTCCTGGATATCCTTCTCCTTTCGGTAAGGCTGCTGCTGCGGGCCCTGAGTAGCCACCATCTCCACAGTCGTACGGACCAGCTGGTGGGCCTCGTCGATCCCCTAACATAAGTTGACAGTCTGACGCTGCTGTTGCTGTTGGTGAGACGCCAGAATCCTCTCCACAAAGGAAAACAGGTGGGCAGCATCAACCAATCCTGCAGGTGGCTGCGGGTGCTGCTACTGAAATATCTCAGGAATGACTAGGGTCGTCCTCTGAACAGGTAGAGGCACATCCCCAATAGCTATAGTCGTTCCTGTCTGATCAGGAACAGAAGGTGCTACAGTCCCAGCATGCTGCTGCACTGGACGAGAGGTGGCAGACCCCTCTCCAGCGACTGCTGTACCAGAGCGATGTGATCATGTCTCCACCATCCTGAAGACAGATCGAAAAAGAAAGTCAATACTGAGCAGGAATTAATAAAATCAAAGGAGGACAATTTATTTCAAAGAAGACAAATCAGTAAAATGTGTAGATGGCATGAATTGAAGCAGAATTTTTCTAACTGTGATTGAGTACCTCTCTGTTAAAGCCTATCTCTCAATCCTATCGCAGGCTGTAGTGATACTCTAGTTTGAATACTACTACATAAACTCGACCTGCATGGGCCACCACTAAAAATGTGTCACGACCCGCACCCAGTGTAGGGGCACGAGAAGTGGGTACGTCCAGCCTATGTCGCAGTGTCGGCAGTAGAACGATGTCCTAGGTTACTATCTAACCAACAACTCACGCAATTATATAATGTACTTGTCAAATCTCAACTCTAAACGGAGGACAAGTATAGATATAATGAAATCTCAATCATAGTCTAAGCACGATATGATAACACAGAAGTTATAACTAAGACTAAATAACAACAATAAAACCAACTACTACATAATATAATCTCAAACAATTTCAAAACAAAATATATCTCAACTTATTACAATTCAAGTTCTAAAATAAGAACTAAACCAAGTCATCTAGCTAGTCTTTCGATCACTCATGAGTGTCGGGGCCAAAGGTAGCTAAGCCATCTCCTGGTCCATAGTAAGTAGGACAAGTGTCCTCGGGGCAAGCATCTGTAATATTTTCAACAGGTCCAGTCAGGACAGGAACGAGTACAACTCATCAAAAAATCCCAAGTAAATAACAGAGAACTATAAACAGTTATAGACAGCTGTCTTGATGAGCATGGCAGTTTATATGAGTAATGATGTAGAAAAATAGTTAAGGTACAAGGAAAGTAAGGTAACTAAACAAGAAAAGAAACATGGCAATGAAGACTGTAAAATATAATCTAGCTGAACTAGAGTAACATGATATAAGTCCAGACAATATAATATGAGTCGTGTAATCCCACAGTGAGTCCAGATAATGTAAATCTAATACCAGATGATTCCAGTACAAGATGAGTCCAGTATAAGTTGAGTCCAGTCAGTGATCAAAGATTCCAGGGTGAGTCCAGACTATACTCTAATAGTATATTTTAAAATATTGGGATCAACATGTGAACGACTGTAGGTAATACGGCACACCACACACTCGGCCAAGTGTGGGATGGCTATCATTCCAGTATAATTCCAAGGAAGTGGTTCCAGTATTTGGGAATGTTCACATGTCTACTCCAATATTTCCCTGCCCAACAAGTACAAGTGAATCCATAACCCGACACGAAATAAGAACAAGTCCAGCCAGAACATGAATGATACCAGTAAGTGATTCCTGGGTGATTCCAGTAGGTGATTCCAGTAGTGGTTCAAGAAATGAAGGCCAGACATGAATAAATGAGTGTCGCATGAAATGGATCCAGCAATATTAAATCGTGTTTGTAACAGAGAATCAAATAGAACTAACTACAACTGAAGTACAGTATTCGACAAGTAAATAGAAAAACTATCAGAGAATGTACTCGCCTGGTATTCTGAATATATAAAGAGAATCTACTGTCCGAGGAGTGGTATCTGTCTCCTATAGAACAGTACAAGTCACTACATGTCTAAAATAGTAAAACAGACTGCTACCATGCATCTACATGATGTTTGGAGTCAATCTAGGCTAAAGTCAACCTTTGGTCAACTCTAGTCAACTACACTAGTCAAACTAGGTCAACTAGGCCAAGCCTAACCCAAACAAGTCTCACTAAGCCTAGCCAGCCTATTCTAGCAAGCACACATCAAAACTAGGCTATACAAGCCAACAACACACATTCACTGGTGTATACATGCCATACACATAGGCTTTATGCCATATAGTCTACATCACACACATTTTATACATTATATATATCTATCTATATACTAAATTAATATAGGCAACTTATTTATATCACACTTAGGCCATGTACCATATGTGTAGCCTATAGGCCATATGGTCTATATCACACATTTCACACATAATACATACACACTAATTTAATGTAAATTATCATACACTTATACATATAGGCCACATTATTATATCAAGCACATTATTATATCAAGCATATATATTATATCAAGCATATACACTGAGTTTTCCAATACCCCCACACACATACACATTATATATATCAAGCATATATATATATATATATATATATATATATATATATATATATATATATATATATATATATATATATACACTTACATATAGTTATATAGAAAGAGGTACATGTGTATGTGTGTGGGGGTATTGGGAAACTCAGTGTAATGTAGATGTATGATATCTGTGAGGGTGTATGTGTATAGTGTCATGGCAATGGTTTAAGGGATATGTGAATAATGTGTCAATGGGTGTGTGTGAGACAATGTGTTACAACATGACAGTAGAGTGTGTAAACTAATAGAAAGGGGTGTGTATTGATCTCAGGTTTTCAAGTAAATGTCAGTTAAGTGAATCAGTGCATTGACAGTTAGTAAATTGAAAACAATGATGGTATGAACCAATGAGTGTAATCTTAGGAAAATTCAGTGTGTTATCATTGGGTTGAAATGTGTCTCAGTTTAATGGGTCTCGGGAAAACTGTGTTGTGTGTGTGAACAGTACTCAGTGCTATGTGTCCATATAAAATAGGTTAGTGTTCTCAGTTTTTGGCAATATACTGTGACAGGAATGATAGGGAATGTAAATGACAGTAAATCCAATAGATAGGGTGTCAAAACAGTTAGCTAGGTTGTGAGTGTGTCAAAGTGACAGGAAAACAATGTAGATAGGTTATCAAATCCAGGAAATATTCTAAGGTGACAGTGGTGCAGTGATATGTATATGACAGTGTCTAAATAGGAGGATAGTAGAGTGTGATAGATGATCTCAGGAAAATGGAATTAATGTAATGTGTGTGCGTGTGTGGAAACTGAAATCAGTGTAATACTTAGGAATTTCAGTTCTCAGGAAAATATACAATTGACAGTCTACACATAACAGTCTCATTCTCATTCGAATCCAATTCCTCAACACAAATCATAAACCAACATTTAAGTAATGTAATATACATGTAATTGAATTAATATGGAAAATTAAATCATGGGAAATTAGTTTAGAATCTCATTAAATTCAGAAATTCGAAAACAGGAACACATGTATCAGTGAAAAGGGAAATACAAAATCGACAGCTAAAATCATGTTAATATTATAAATTAATGGTTGGTAATTAACCCCCCACCTGTGCTCGTGTCCCAGGAGTCACATCGTGTCACCCTAAAGCCGGATACGGCGTGTCCAAGCAGCTACACACACACACAAATGCTTGTGCTTGTGCACAACATCGTGCACACGTGCACATGTATCCAGCACACGACACAAGCCACATGGGGACACGTGGTCGTGCACACGTGTACGCCAGGGGTAGGGCTACCCTACTGACACCCTGTCCTGTGTCCACAACATGTGTCATGTCGTGTCCAGCCACGTATCAGTGGCAAAAATTGTGCGGGTCAGTCTGTTCGTGCGACCAGTACGGGGAGGAGAACTCCTCGCACACACAACAACTTGAGCTTAGATTTTGGAAGGCTAATGTCAGTCAGTGCCTCAACATCCTCCCAAAAAATGGCGTATCCTCATGTCCTGTACAACGAGTAATAGGGCCCAAGTAGCAGGACAGTGCGCACGGGTCAGTCACTGCGTGTTCATGTCCTCGTGTGGACACGACATGACTCCAAAATCAATGGGCAAGGACACGAATCAGTAAACAAACCCTAGATCTAGAATTTCATTCAAAAATATTTCAAAAATCAGCACAAAATGATGGTTGTGGTATTTCCACAAATACCTAGCCTAGGAATTTGATAAGTGTCCGATATGGACACGAAACCTAATGCAAACGACACCAATCCTTTACTACAGCTAGGGACACCTAGATCTAGGCTACCATACAATAAAATCAGAATAAAAGTAGAATTAGAGGGGTTTACCTATAGATTGCAAGGATCAAGAAAAAGCCCCAAATCAAACGGTTCTTGTTGCTATCCAAATCCTCCCAATTGCTCTAAAACTGAAATTACTCCTCAAAATGAGCAATTAGAGGTTGATTAGAATCATATACAAAAGATTTGGGTAAAAAGGATTAAAAATGGATTTACTAGGAATTTTGGAAAGTGGGGATTTATCTTTCCTTCTAAAGAGTTGGTTGAGCACAAAAGAGGCAAGAACAAGTGAATGAGTGTTTAAATAGGGGGAATAACCTAGGTTGGCTGGCCATGGGTGGGCTTATCTAGGGTTTGGGTTCAAGTCATGGGCCATGGGCTTAAGTCATGAGTCATGGAATCAAATCACAAGTCATTTCACCTAATCATAATTCTTCATATTGAAACTAGATTCTAGATGACTAAAATGAGGTTGACTTAAGTTAGACTAGGATCTCACTATGCTAACTAAGTCACCATAGCTAGGATTAGCTTCTAGGTTAGTCTCTTAAGTCACAACTACTAGTCAAAGTCAAAATAACAATCACCAATCCAATATTTAATTAAATAATTCTAATAAGTCAAAATGACCAAATTACCCCTAGGCTAAAAATGATAAATAAATATTCCAATCACATGGTTAGGCTCTAGGTCAGACAGTCTCTCGGGTTTCACTAGCAGCACATCAAAATCACAAGTCATAGTTTTTAAATAGTTTAAAAATGATTAAAAATTACCAAAAATCATAATGTGATGTAAAAACAAACAAATAATAATTATAATTACAAAAGTTCAAAATTACCCTTATTTGAAAAACTGGGTGTTACAAGTAATCATGCAGCTATATCTTGGCGATCAACAAAATAAGGTTCAGTGGCAACTTCCTCTAACTATGCAGAATTAATTGTATTACATGAAGCAACAAGAAAAAGTATGTGGTTGCGATCGATCATTCATCATATAAGGGAAAATTGTCAACTACCTACAATTACAGATGAGCCTACAACAATATTCGAAGACAATACAACTTGTATTGCGCAAGTTCGAGGGGGATTCATCAAAGGAGATCGAACGAAGCACCTTCCACCAAAATTATTTTATGCACATGAGCTCCAAAGGACGAAAGTGATCGAAGTTAAGCAAGTAAGATCAAATGAAAACTTAGCCGATTTGTTCACTAAAGCACTCCCAAAGTCTACATTTTAGAAGTTGGTACACGGAATAGACATGCGGTGACTTACTCATCAAACAAACTAGCTGTTTCAGATCTATTGTATCGAGGGAGAGTATGACTTGTACATAATATTTTTGAGTTTTGCGTGTTGTACTCTTTTTCCTTAACTAAGATTTTCCCACTGGGTTTTTTTCTTAGGAAGGTTTTAATGAGGCAACAAATGCGCATACACCACCAACAAATTAATGGTGTATATCCAAGGGGGAGTGTTATAAATATGGATAAATCACCATAATTATTTGGTGTCTATAACCGATGCATTTTGGTTATCCATAACCTATGGCTTTTGGTTATCCATATCCTATAGCTTTTGGCATTCTTCTTTTAATTGTCATCATGATATTAACCTCCATTGTAAGCCTATGTAAGGGGCTCTTATCAAGTTGATTTGTACAAGTGAATGAAGAAATATTTTTCTCTATTGTTCATCTCTTTGCTTTACAATACTTTTTATATTTTTAGTTAGGGTTATTTAGAAGGCTTAGGTAATTTAGTAATTGCTATAAACATTTTAGACCTCACATAAATTAGTATATTCTATAGAACAACCGAAATAAATAACTTGTGTTTATATGCATAATTTGTTAGGCCTTCAAGTTTCTAGGATTTAGGCCAGAATATGGTACCCTCGATAGCATCAGACATTGGACAAATTCCAGACAAGATACATTGTCACTATAAACTGATTATTTTATGTCATTTAGCATATTTATTTTTGTTATTTATTTATTTTCTTATTTATTGTCATTTTTGTTGCTTTTATTTAATTTATGCTTGTTGATTTAATTTTAGAAGACTGCCCCATTATTATGAGGTATTAGTATCTCATTTGGCCTTGACACATGTGTTAAACGAGTTGTGAGTCCCATATAGATTGCGGACTTGCATATTGGGTGGCCAACAATACGTGTAGAACGTGCGTTAGATTATAACTGCTAATAGGATTGCATGCTAGAAGACTTAGCAGTTATTAGAGATAGGGCATTGGGTGAGGAGAACACAATTGGACGTTGACTACCTCACTATCTATCATAGACTCGCTCGCTACTGTGGAATAATAGATATACTATATGTTATATACTCGCTCGATACTGAGAAATGGTATATAGACTTAGACTCGCGACTGAGGTACTTTTATTCTTCGACCTAACTTGATAATCATAAGGACATGCACTCTTCTCAATTGTATATTAAAAAAATGGTTAAGTGACCTTTATCCGTTCTGGTATACGTACTTTTCTTTATGTATTATGTACATATACCTGATCATGGCATAGGACAATATTTTATCGCAAACTAGTGTGTCACCCCTTGTCATTGTTTGGTTGTAGGGGTGGTTCACTGCTTCGACGATAAAATTTTGGAGTGTGTTGTGATCCGGATTATTACTGAGCAGTTTATGTTCAGTTTATATGGCATATTTCTTTCTGTATTTTATTATGTCTCTCTAAGGACTTGGTGATCTCTAAGGACTTGGTGATCTCTCTAGGTAGTTGTTGGCTTCATGCTTAAAGTCGTTAGTGTACTTCTGCAGGATTCAGGTATAGATCGTGATTTTATTCATTTCTTTCTTGATTTGTTTTTCTTAACATGATATGTTCTGCTTGTTAGCCTAGTATTTGTATACTCATGTCATTTTTTCGAGTCTATTCGGATAAGTGTAGCATGGGGTGCATACTATGATATATATTGCCCATCCTTATTTTTATGGATTGAGGCATAAATATAGTTATTGAGTGATATAGATAGTTGATCATTATTGTACAGCTTATATGTATTCAAGTTGGACTGGAGTCCACTTGGTACGTAGCTGGCATGTTTACAACTTCCTAGTCCTACGTATTTTGGGACTGGGAGCATTCATTGGCTTTGACATCTATGTGCCACGAATTTGTAAGTTGCATATAGATTCGGACTTGCGTATCTTCTCCATTGGCATTCTCTTTAACAAAATTCATGAATTATTAACACCTTCAATATATTCTAAGTCCCCCCGTTTGCTCATACATAACTTGTCCAAAGGCATTTTCTATACCAATTTTTTTTTCTTTTTTATAAGATTGATCTGTAGAAAATAAAAACAAATAAAGTAAATACTAAATAAAGTCATAGGAATACTTTTCGATTATATTAAGGATCTCCAAGATGTACGACATGAGACAAATAAACTAAATCATTTTGAAGACTTATAGAAACAAATATCGTGAATCAAGAACCTTGTAGAGGGCATATATTACCAATAAAATGCATGCTGCCATATTCAACTACATAACCTATGCTTTGGGATGAAGCAGAAGGTCCCTGATTAAATACTGTAAAAATAAAGAGTTCTTATTCTTTTATTTATCTACACACCAAGAGAATAAAAATAAGGAATAAATATTTCCAAGATACAATACAATAAAAGAAACAACTAGAGAAAAATATTGAATATGAATGCGTCTGTTAAGGGTGGTGAAGCATATAGTATCCTCTAAAACTTTCCCTCAAGCTGGATGGTAGAGAGTGAACCACAACTTGTTTAGAAAGAGATGAATAATTATTGGAAACAATGCTTTCATAAAGATACCGGCCAACTAAAAACACCATAGATCAACGTATCATAGGAAGAGGATGAATCCTCATTTGGACAAGTAAGAAAAATCAACTAATAGAAGAGAACCGAACAAGAAGCCAAAATAGAAAGAGAAGCGAGCTAAGAGAGGTACGCTGGTGATGAAAATCTCCATAGTTCTTTACGGATGGTGGATGGGCCGATGTATGAAAATTCTACAAATCCTATAAGTCCTCCTAAAAAATCCTATAAATCCTACAAATCCTAGCAGTTATGAAAATTCGATTGGAGAAATTCTACAATCCTTATAGAAATTTGTTATGATCCCCCTTAGTCTCCATTAAGCTCCGCTCCTGAGTGAAGGAGTACAACTAGAAAGTAACAAGTTAACAATACTTCATTAGTTTCCGTGGGGAATGAGCATAACATTCAATTAGAGATTCTCGAGTTCAGTTTAGAACTTAGAATCATTATTACACTTTGCCAATGATCATGGTAATTGTATAGCTCAGAGCTTAGAATCACAGCAACGTGGAAGGAAGAAATTAGCTAAAACATACAACACATACCATGGCTATCCAAGAAATACTTAGAGTATATTAAAATTGCATAAGACTTTGTTTATAGAAATGGAAGCTCCACCCGATTTTTAAGACACTTTTAGGTTATAAACACATACCACTCCAGCAATTTAAATAGCTACTAAACACAAAGATTGAAAAATTAATACTGCTAAGTATGCGTAGTTATTTATAAACCTTGGATGTGGAGAACCTTTGACCGGCTTCTATCCATACTTCCTCCATAAGTAAAACATAGAAAATATAAAGAACAAACCCCTCATCGGTGGATAATGGCAATCATACACGGATTTTTCCTTGGTGGATGATGGCCCTTCAAACCCTTTTCTGCCCTGTGTCGATATATGACGACCGTACACAGATGGCGATTGTACGCGGATGGCGATATTCAATCCCTTCCTTGATGGAGAACGTATGCGGGTTTGATGGAGAGAAGAAGATGGAGGGAGTGGATGCCGGTTTGATGGGGTGGAGATTGAAAGATCTGGAGGGAGATTGAAAAAATTTGGAGGGAGATTGAAAGATCTGTGAAATATAAGAAGGGGGAAAATGACTTGGAAAGTTTGGAACGTTTAGGTTTTGGTTTGGTAAAATTTTTGTTCTGCTTGGACGCTTTATTTAGCAAGCACGTGAGATGTACGTGGATACAATTCCAATTTGGAATATATTTGGAACACTACAAAAACGTATTTGGATAAATATTTTTCCTAAAAAATAAAATAAATTAAATTAGGAACATTTCTTTGATCTGTAACATATATTAATCTATTTCAGAACCTAGGAACAAAAAATAAGCATTCCATATTGAAAAATACCTAGCATTCCTAAATAACCATTTTGGTGTAGTGCGACTGATCATCGGTGCGTACAGGCCGTACGATAGGTGATAAACTGCTATTAGAGGTTACATGATTAGATGAATTAACAGTATTAGAGGTATTTTGTCATAGATATGACATAGACAATCATGGGGTAGGGAGGACAGTTCCTTAACGTATGGGCCACATTTGCACATTCCCTTTTGTAACCCATGAGCTTTGTCGGAGACACGGGTAAGATTACCTCTACTGTTACTAATGGACTTTGACGTTCGAGGAGCGTTATGCACGTAGGCCTCTGGTGCCCAAAGAGGGGACTATGCTAATCCCATTATAGCCATAGTGCCCATGCGTTGAAGGTTTGTTCTTGAAAGTGCATGTTTTACATAGTAGGTGACCTTTATCCATTTTGGTATACGTACTTTTCTGTATGGTTCATGTACTTATGCCTAATAATAACATGGAACAATATTTTATCACGAACTATTGTGTCATCCCTTGTCCTTGTTTGGTTATATGTGTGGTTCTACTTCGATGATAAAATACTGGACCGTGTTTGATCCAGATTATTATGAGCAGTTTATATGGCATTACATTATGTATCTTGTTACGTTCTGCTGAGAACCTGATGATCACTTCAGGTATAGACAATCGGCAGTATCCCGAGGAGTACGATTCCAGTTTAGAGTGTTCCTTTGTGGACCCTATGATATTCCCTTAGACATTTGACTTATTTAGTTATCATTCTTTATCTCATTACTTTACACCTATTCTTTCTTTCGCTTGGTATGGATTTGTCTTCACCCAAAAAATATTTTCTTTTATACTTCAATTAATACATTTGATCAATTATTCTTTGATTTGTTATCGTGGATGAGATATAGATTTGTTTATGACCATAAAATATTATTATGAGGTGGAGTTCATATGATACATCTTACGTATGTATACATGGTATCTGTATACTGGAGTTGTATATGATATATACAACTGGCATGTATGTTCCAAGTCCTACATACATTGGGACATGGCGTTACAGTTTAAACTGATTTGATTTACATAACTATCGAAATCCCACAATCAACAAAATATATATGCAATCTTCGTAGCTCGCACATGCACACATCAGCATATGCACACATATGCACATATGCGTGCATGGATGCTCATGACGTGCTCGGGCACGAACGAAGTACAAAGTGAGCCATCAAAAAGCTAGTTTACGCCCTTCGCCCGAACCTAAGTCGATAAGCCCCTAAGGGGCTTAGCTCCTATAGGAATTTTCCAAAGAGTTAACAAAAATAAAGATTTTTCCTTTGAGGTTTAAACTTGGACCCTCTAAGAAAACACCCCCACATAGGCCACCATACCCCATGTGCATATTTATTACACAAGTTAATTTTTCCACTATGGGACTAAACATCCCAAATGTAAGTGAAAAACCCCAACGATCATAACCGTGAGGTGAACAAACTACTTTACTAACAACGAGGTCCTAAAGGCCAACCTTTCAAAATTACTCATTGTTTATTTTATAAATCCTCAACGCCATCATTTATTTCACACTACTTGACTAATAGACAATCATCATATAGTGTGCTATTGAATGGTATAATCTTGTTATTACTTCAATTTCATATTTTTCGAATTACAAGTTTTTATTTCATATCTCTACTACTCATGGCTTTCACTATTCTTATAAAATCCTTCAAAATCCAACGTCAACGTCTTGATCCAAAATCTTGTTTTTTAATCGATAATGAATGCTTTCATTACTTTTATCTAAATTATCTCTATAATATAAATTTGCAACCTCGAAATACTCATAAACCCTAAAGTTCCTATCATTAAAAGTTTCACACGTAAGATTTCTTTGTCAATTCTACTAAACTATTCTTTTATCCTTAGTCATAATAGTTATGATCTCAAGCTTCTACCATATTTTTACTTTATACAATGTTAACAAACTACTTTATAAATAATGGGATACTAGAGTCCTATTGCTCATAGCCTTCAATATATGTATGAAATATGGAAAAAATTGTCTCCAACTGAAAATTCTAATACTGTATTATCTAGATAGCACACCCCTAACTACCCAAGAAAACACACAAGATAACCTTTTCTAGGCTAACTTTACAATTATCAATTAAGTTTAAGCTACCATCAACAAAAGAGTCAAAACTTTAATTTTGGAAGTTCGCACAATTAGCAATAAAGAAAAAGATCAAACAATTAGGAAGATAAATGGTACAATTATCGAATGATGATAAGAGGCCAAATCAAGATGTATAATAGGACGTAATCTAAATAATATTCATAAATATCCGTAATCACTTCACTTTGAGTCATTTCCTCGCTAATGTGCCTCTAAATACAAAGGACTCTTGGTTCTATGATTTAGACATGGTTGCAGTGTACAACTACCTCGCCGAAATAGGTTATCGAATATGCTTTCAACTTTATCCAGGAAAAAAATCTAAAACAACATCAACAAATAAAACTAAAAACAAGATTCCAAGAACATTGAAATGGAGATCGATCGAGATAAGGGGAACATACTCCTATAAGATACCTATATCCTAACTGTGGATGTAATATCAATCTTTCAAATATTCAATCAATCCCATGCTCGTAATATTACTCTCAACGGGGGAGAAACACAGATACTTTCAAAGATGCAATGGCGCTACTTCATTCATTGAGGGGGAACAATCGCCAATCACTTTTTAATCACTACATATACTTCAGATTGTTGTATCAATCACAGTTTGTCAGTTATCAAAATAGAAGAGATTGTTGGCCCATTTGGCCATGGTTGATCTGATTTTGATAATTAACTAAACTATGATTCGATACACTGCAATGTGGACAACGAAAGACTGCTATAAGTCATAGTACACTCGAAAAGAAGATTGCTATGTTATAAGAAGACTGCTATAATTGTGTTTGCTTTTATATTTTATTATATATTTTTACACATTATTGAGTCTAGGACTTACGTGTGTGAGATCGCATTTTGATAGTTAGATGCACCCAAAGTCCACTCAAATAGCCTACCTAAACATAAACTCAATCTTTGATTCGAATTAAAACCAAAACCACTCCTCAAACCAAGTCAAATAGGCTACTAACCAAACCAGAAACTGTCTGAAATTGGGTAAACCGAACTCGGACCGAGTTCTGCCCGAACTATGCCTGAACTCCGATTCCTAAAACAGAAACCCTAGTTGGCCTATTATTCTTGATGACTCAGCTCACAACGATCGAAATTTTAAACGTTTGAAGACCGAACTCTGCCTGAACTGGTCTCAGGAAAACCTATAAATAAACCTTAAGATTTCCATTCTTACTCACTCATTCAAGCATTCACTTTCATATTTCTTCTCTCTTGAGTATTCATTTTCCCATCTCAAAGAAACAACTTTCTATGCTCTAAGTGCCAAAGTACGAGTTGACTACAAGTTGTACAATCGCTTTTATTCAAAAGTGTGAAGTCATCGTGCCATTCGGATTAAAGCACGTGTCTGTAGGAAGTTGCATGCCTTTGCATTAAAGCTTATGTTTTCACTGATAGTGGATTTAACATCGAACGAGAATTCTCGAGACTGGATTAGTCTTCTATGAGGATACCAGGATATATCGCGGTGTTTGCATTTGATCTTTTAAACTCTATTTACTTTTCTTATACATGTGCTTTAGCGTGATAATTTATAGTTGGTAAATTGTCCTACTTTTATTTGTTATTATTGACACACACTCTATTCATCCCCCTTTAGACTTGCCTAGTTGTCTTCAGAAGTGTCCAAAACGAGCCCATAGAAATCAAAAAATGGAGCCAAATTAGTCAAAGTCAAAAATCAATAAGTTATATATATATATATATATATATATATATATATATATATATATATATATATATATATATATATATCAATTTAGGCTAAAATGACTCCACGAATCCAACAGTGATGTTGGATTCGGATCCCAGAAATCAGAATGACAAAACAACATTCAAATTTTAGAAAATTTAGTAGAAAATTATCGCGAACCCCCAATTGTGAATGTGGGAACGATCTATCAAATGATTGAGTTATCAAACGAAGCTTCACAGAGTTAAAATGGGATATACCGCTTGTGCGTTGGCGAAGGTGGTTCACCAAACAGAAGAACGGTGAGGGAGATGCGGTCTCTCAAAGTTGTCACTATGAAAATAGCATAAAATTGAACAATATAATAGTAGACTTCAATCAAAGATTTTATTTATCAAATGGAAGAATTTGCGGTCAAAATTTGACAAGAGAAGAGGGTTATACTTTCTTTGTAAGGAATTAATCGGTTCAGTCTGCTGGATCTCTATGGATTTGAGCTATAAATTATGTCCCCAAGCTGAATTCTCTATATATAAACGGTAGTTTTTTTTAGCAAACTTCGACCCTTGATTTTCTTTATCAATTTTCTACGATTTTGAGCGAAAATTTATAGAGGGAGAGAGTATCATACCAGCTATGCATAGGATTAACTAGATCGAATAAAAGATGAATGAGGATATCAGAACCCAACATAAAATTTGACTCCCCAAAACTGAATCATAAACTAAAATTTACAGTATGTTGAAGCAAACTTTAGGCAGAAAATCAAAGCATCAATTCCTAATATTTTGGAATGAAATTTGAGATTCAATAAGAGCATCTTACCAACACTATATGAAAAAATTTGATTCATCGAATGGTGGATAGAGGAAGAAGAAACGAGCCTTCAAACTTAGCTTCGAAACTGATTGAAACAGAGGAACTGTGTCACGTCTACAAAAAACCAAATGTCGTATCTTACTTCGATGATGGTCGAGGTATCAGTAATCAGCAAGATCAACTAGAAAGGCTCGCCAGTCACTGGCACAGATTGGAGAGTGTCTGCGATATGCCAGTAAGGTAACATGACGACAACCGGCAGCGAAGAGGCTTGATTCAGTCAGCTCAATTTAATACCGACCGACTCGGTGACCGCGACAATGCAAGGTGCAATGAACCCTCAAAAGATGTTAACGGCATCGCTGGAGCTGGCCGCGCGTAGAGTGTTGCCCTTACTCAGACATGCTCGACCATTGGGCTGACAGCGAAGGTCCTACAGCTCGCCAGAGCTCGACAATCTCAAGCAAGGTGCGGTAGCGTACAAGAAGGAAGAATGAGAAGGAGAAGAAAGGGAATTTTTGATTCACAAATTTCAAATCGGAATGGGGAGTGGGAAAGAGAAAATTGAAATCAAGAATTTCGTTCAAAAGGCTACAGTATTTTTATAGTAACACAATTTAATTTATTACATACACAATCCTTTCTTTTATTCTCTATGTATATTTTTTTGCATTTACTATATATTCTTCCCTCTAATTTTAATTTTAATTTAGATTAAAATTTTCTTTTCGTTTGCTTGGGATGAGTAACTAGATTTTCTTCTAGAAGCTCTTAGGAAAGAGGAAGGAATTTCCTATGGAGGGGAAGTTATTTAGAAACTTAGATTTTGTTTAAATTTTAAACTCTTTTAATTCCTAATTCAATCAATTAAAATACATATGTGCAATTATTCATCTGGTACATGGTTTAGCTATTAACCGACTCAATTAAGTTAAATTGATTGTGAACTAAGTTAGAAATATTCATTAGGAAATGAATTTGAGTTTCTTTCTCACTAACTAGGTTTATCTATTTGTCGAACCCGAGCGACCCTTGTGGTCAGCGAGGAGAGGCATAAAAGTTTTGACTGGGTAGCGAAAGATTAGTGGATCGAACCACATGAGCATATTATTTCTTCCATTTATGATGGGAGTTGGGGGGTTATGTGTTGGCACAAGTGTCTTGGTCAACCTGATTATGATAATTGACATAACCTAGCTTAAATACAAGATATAAATTACAAAGAAGAAAATACTACACTTACATGATGGGACATCTACTACAACATGCTGGATTAACAAAAGTGTCAATTATTGTATCTTTTTATCTATGTAATCTTGTGCTTTATTGAGTCTAGGACATGTGTACATCGAGTCACACTTGGTACCTGAAGTCCTCTCAAGTACAAGCCTAATCTGTCCACTCAAAGACCTGAAAACCCACTCACAAAATCTAAACCCCAAACCCAATAACTCATGCCAAAATAGGTCAAAACCCATACCATACTTGGGTAACCGAACTCTGGCCGAACTCTGGTCGAAGTCGGTCCAGATATATCTGTACATTCTAGACGGTTGTGAAATCCTAGATTTTGTGACCTCCAACGTTCGAAAAATCCAAATTTGCTACCCGAATTCTAGCCGAATTTTGTCCACAAAAAAGCCTATAAATAGACATAGATTTTCACATTCTTACACACTCATCTCTTCTCATCTTTCTTATCCTATAGAGTGATCTCTGAGCTTTAACCTTTCCATCTCTAAGATCAACTTCCTCAGCCTTCTAGTTCCAAGTGCGATCTCGGTTAGAAGTCTGTAAAGAGTTGTACAAGCTTTGTTTATGAAAGATTATCTCTGCAGCTGAACTTGTGAGTTCTTCGAATCAAAGCTCATGTTTGAGAAGTCGTTGTGCGCTTCAGATAAAGGCACAAGTTGTAGGAGCTGCAAGCGCTTCGGATTCAAAGCTTGTGTTTTACTATTGTGACTATAGTGAATTCAACTCCGAGCAAGAATTTTCGGCCCTGGACTAGTCCTCTCAGAGGAAAACCAGGATAAAAATCTTGGTGTGTGCGTTTGCTCTCTAAAATATGCTGCTTTCAATACTTATTTTTTATTTGTATATATTTTTATACGGTTAGTCACTGCCTTCACTTAGAATATTTTTAATTGGATAGATATTTTCGCTGCACTCTATTTACCCCCTCTAGAGTTGCCTATCGGTCCCTCAATTGGTATCAGAGTATGTTCTCTTTCTCTAAATATTATTGATTATACCAATTGTTCCTATAATTGATATTAGAACATGCTCTCTCTATACCGGATTAACATCCTTAGAGATTACGGCAACCGATGAATCTATCCACACCAACTTTGGTGAAGGCCAGCAATCAAATAAGCCAACTTTATTTGATGGCTCTAACTAGACCTTCTGAAAAGCTCATATGAACATTTATTTAAAATATGTTATGTCACGACCCGCATCCGCTTTTCGGGATGCAAGTGCGTGAGCAAGCCAGCTACATATCGAGCGGACTCCAGCCCGACTCGAATACGTATAAGCTATCCAGAATAGGGTATCATATCTAATCTAAACTATATCTCAATCCACAAGAATCATATGAAATAAGAATGAACAATTATGGGTCATGGTCTGCAGCCCATTAGCATATTGTCCGATTAGACTCTAAGAATGGTATGAGTCTATAAAATAAGTAGAATATATCAGGACATTGAATATAAAGCACGAGAGAATAATAAAGAAATATCACAAGCAAATACCTATATCCCTATAGGTGTAATCACTACCATCATGAGCCGCTAACTAACTCCATGTAATCAGCTACCTGAAGATATCATCAGGTCCTCAGGGGACATAGCAAGATACATAAAAACATGCCTATCTAACAGTTTAATCATGCAATAATATAAACAGGGTATAAACAGGAACTAGACATGAGTCTGACATGTGGCTCCTGACAGGTAATTATGAACACGGATACGGGATCAACTATGCATAAGTGAACTGCTGGAAGAACAAGTAAACAAGAGGTCAATGGAATGCCAAACCCTCGCCACGAATGTGGACTCACAGGTCAGTTCAAGACAAGTCACCCTCGCCCCGTGTGTGGACTCGCGGGTGCAAACGGACAACCCTCGCCCCGTGTGTGGACTCGCAGGTTGTGGAAACGATACAGGAATAGCAGTTCAATCACACATATTTGTAGACGCGACTCAATTAAGATACAGATGACAACACAGTACAACTCAGTCATGACACAGGTAAGGGTAACTCTAGCATGAGCCATAATATGGACAAGCCTGGTGTAACTACGCTATCAAGTCAGAAAATACTGATATACAAGAAAGATAATAAACTAGTAAACATGGTATCATATAAATCTATAGCAACTAAGGTAACTAAAGATAACATACTAAAATAGATGAACTATAATCATAAAATGAACTGTAGAGGAAGGCAAGGTATCTTGCCTGGAGTTTGCACGCAGATCCACAAAATATAGTCAACTGTTAAGCCATAAAGTCCAATCATCACAACTGTCTCCGAAAGATAAAACAGACATTGCCAACATTCTTAGAATAGTCAAATTAGCTAAAATTTCCTATTCTTAAGTCTAATTCTGGACATAGGGGCAAAATGGTAATTTTGGACTAAAATGGTGTCCGTCATTGGACACGCTTTGTACCGAAAAGCGTGCCAGAGTCAATGGTCTCTAAAGTCGTCAAACTATATGTATACGGATTCGTTTTGATGATACGAACCCAACGGTATGTCCAGTTTTGGATTCCGGTGGGCCGTTGTGAGACTCATCTCACAGTATCGGTATTTATATACGGATACGTATTTAATATTATATTTCATATTTTTTTGATTTTCGGAATGCTTTAAAAATTTTCCCAAATTATAGATTTTCTCCTTGGCCGGTATACCGACGGTGTACCGAAGTATACCAACGGCATACCGTTCGGACAGATTTTCCATATTTTAGATATTTTTGATTTCGGATATTTTCGTGAATAGTGTTTTCGATATTTTCATGAATAGTGTTTTAGATATTTTGATGAATAGTATTTAGATATTTTCATAAATAGTGTAGATGCATTCTATTATCCAGTGGATAATTGGTTTTCTTTCAATGGCTAGGATTGACCTAGAATGTGACATGGATCACGATCCAACGGCTAAGATTAATTCACCCCTTCTATATATATCCTATGAGTTTCTCCCTCCTCTCTCTTTTCTTTCCTTCACCATTTCCTCTTCACTCTCTTCTCTCTTCCTCAAGCTTAGGAAGGCTTGGCCTTGAGGCCTAGAGTGTGGTTTCGGAACCCCTCTTGGTGGTGGAGTGGAAGATTAGGCTTGGTTGCTAAAACCTAGGCAAGTACATCTTGCTCAAAAGTGACATGACCATACTATAATTTTGTTTTCCATAGAAATTAAAGTTTTATTGTCCTATAATATGCTCCTATAAATTGTTAACATCTTTAGTATATAGCACTTTTGGTTTTGACCGATAATATTGCGTAGATCTGAGTTTCTAGATATGATTTTTGAGTATTTTGAAGTTTTGATCTATCAAATGTTTTAATTTGTGAAAACTAATACTTCTATGTTGTTGGAAATTCAATTCTATTCAATTTTGACTTTTGAAAGTCCGAATTTCGATTTAAAACGAAGTTTTTATGGCCGAAACAAGTTTTGAGTTCAAAAATCAACTTTCTGTGACGGTTCGGAAAATCCGTCGGAAATCCGCGGAAATCCGTCGGAAAATCCGAACTTGCACCACAAAACTTGCTATTTCAATCCGGAAAATCCGCCGAAAATCCGCTATAATCCGCCGGATAATCCGGTTAGGCTATTTTAGGTTGTTTTTGTCCGTTTTTGTCCGTTTTTGTCCGTTTTTGATTGTTTCTCGATTGTAATGGACTCTTAACATGATTAGATGACCTTGGATAGTTAAAGAATGATTGTACACTCTATATACATGGTACATGCTTATGTTCACGTATTGTTCTATGTCCAGATTATAGATAGTGGCCTGTTACGGTGCACTCCAGATTACTGTATATGCCTAGCTCGATTTAGTGGCTCGTAGTAGCGCACACATGTACTGATTTTCTCGAATGAATTCTAGATTAAGATTTGATCGCATGTTCTTTATTGACACCGTGGATTTAACTTGTTGAATGTTAATCTATTTGCATCTTGGCAATGGACAATCGAGTGTGAGTATTGTCTATTGTATCGTGCGTAATGTGTATTGAGAACATTTGCCAGAGATATCTCGCAAATGACTTGTACCCATGGCTCGTCATTATAGGACGATTCTTGAGTGTCCACGACTTGAGAATTAAAAACGAATGTTATAGGTAATTGACTAGTAAACTCATATAGATCATTGGGAGGGGAGGACACTTCATGCTACCGCGTACTCGGATCGTTATGGCCCCCACAGTGGCAGGGATAACCCCGATTGGCGTGGGCCCCTGTCCACTATTGATTGAGTAGATGTTTATCTACTATTGATATGTTATTGAGTAGATGTTGTTTATCTACTATTGATATGTTTCATTTTTGGAGTAGATGTTTATCTACTATTGATTGAGATTGTTTGGTTGATTTATTTCTTTTCTTCTACCGTCGTCGCCCCCTTGGCCATCCGAGTTACTGCAGCGTAGGTGGTAGTGAAGTTCCTCAACTTGCATACTAGTAATTAGGATTGTGATAACCCTAGCTAGTTAATGATAGCAAGCCGTAGGTAATGATTGGCCGTGCACTTTTGATTGAGTGTTACCTTATATGCTCTTGTGTCGGTGAGTGGCCAGAGGCTAAGTTCTGCTAGGGAAAAGATCTGTAACCCCGGTCCTTGTTTGGTTTAAGGGTTGTAGCTCCGATTCCTAGTAGTTCCTAAACCCTTTGTTGCTCATCGGATTATTCTGTTCCATAGCTATATTGTTCAGTAATTCTATTCAGTCATTTATATTCTTGAGATGCGTGCATTGGTACCGCACTACTCTCGACCCGTATTTATTTTCTTCTGTCATTATGTTATTGTGATATTGTTGGGTTTTGTCGTGCACCTCGAGCTTCCTTGTGGTACTTGCTATTTGGGGCCTGACCCCACTGGTTTTGTTTGGCCAGATTTACCGCTGGAGCCCGAGGATTCTCCCTACCTTTCTCTGGATGACCCGCCGCCTGCTTAGATCTGCGGTTGTTCCTCCTCGCGAGTGGGTTCCCTCTTTTACCACTTGCGGTTTATTTCATTTTGGTGGTGTTAGCTAGGGCATGTGTTAGCCCTATTATTTTGAGACTTTCTCAGACTTCGGTCAACATGATGTATTATATTAGATCTAGACTGATATAGTGATCATGTATATTGGTACTTTGCTAGTGTAGCATTTTGTATTCACTAGCTTCATGATCATGTATGATATAGTATTTTGGGACGCCTCTTTACTTTCATATTTGATATACTCTTGATACTTGTTGTTGTTGGATTGAGATAGGATTTGTTCGACCATAGGAGTCGTCAGTGGCATGCTAGAGTCTTCCCACTTGTCTTCTAGACAGCTTTTATCGTATATTGGGGTACTGGCGTACTCTAATACACGTAGCTGGCTTTGTTTCGCTCCTACTTTCCAGTATTCTGGTTCTGGGGCGTGACAGCCGTGCACAAAATCGCCCATTGAATTGGATCGTAGGGCTCGCAAAACGACGATCCGATCAACTATCTCAGAATTGGACCAAACTTGGTATACAGGACCTGAAAAACGATACGGTCCTGTTGGCGTAAGTTTCGTCTCGATTTGACGAGCGTGCACAAAGTAATTGGAGAATTTGTACATAGGTCGATACGGTAAATTTTGACGAATACACATCAAATTCGTTGTGCACACGCGACCAATTTGAATTCCGTCAAAGCCCACACGTCTACGAAGCCGATACGCACCTTTCGATGCTTTCGGTTCGTGTCCACGTCGTCCGGATTGGCGGGACGCACGTGGTATAGAAGAAATTCGTGTTTTCAAAAAACAGTTTTTTCGGTCAACTTCGGAATTCGATTTCTCGACACGTAGTCGATGATTCCAAATCCACAAAAAGGATCGGGGAGTCCTATATGTTGTCTGTACATATGAAGCGACGGATCGAAAAAATGATTGAACGAGGTGGAAGAAAACTTACCAAGATGTTGCTCGTTTCCTGCCGCTACTGCTGCTCTGTTTCTGTTATCCGCGCGCGCGTTGCCTTTTCGGCTGGCGGCGGCTGCAGCGGTCGTCCGCCGACGGAGGGTGGCCGCGCAGGTGGTGGGCATGCGTGAGGGAAGGGGTTGGCGAGTTGGCTAGGGTTTATTTTTAGGTTTTCGGTTGCGCTCTCCCCTCTTTGTTCGCTCGGGATACGCATATACCATATATGTGAAATTGGTTATACTGTGGGGGCTCGGGCTCATGCTGTTGAGTTGGGATTCTATTCCCTGTGGGTCGGGTTGGCTTATGTGGGTTGGGATTGGTATGGGGTTGTTATTATTCTTTTGCATTTCCTTTTCTATTTCTTTATTAGTCTAATATATATATATATATATATATATATATATATATATATATATATATATATATATATATATATATATATATATACACACACACACACATATACGTATACATGTTACTATATATATTTATATATACACACATATATGTATCTATTTATATAACTCTATATATATTTATAATTATCTTCTATGCATACCTGCCACAACAACAATAAATATTCACAACAACCAAAATAATATCCTAATAATATATATTCATAATATAGTTATAGAAATACACACACACACACACACACACACACACACACACACACACACACACACACACACACACACATATATATATATATATATATATATATATATATATATATAGATATATATATATATATATATATATATATATATATATATATATATATACATATACATACATATCATTTATATAATAAATGATTTAATAATATAAATCGTTATCATTTAATAACAACAAAGTATATTAATGATAATAAAATCCTAATAACAATTTAAAATAGCCCCGAGGTCGTTTCTGATGGATATAACATGCACACTACTTATCTAGCTCCAGAAGTTCATACAAATTTTGTAAAACACTATTTAATAATAATAATACCTATAATCTACCTATAACAAATATTTAGAAAATAATTGCCAATTCCTAAAAATATATACAAGAGTATTTGCATTTACCAAGCATGTCTACAAGGTCGTATTTGGTCCCACTGCATGCCTACATGGGCTTGGATTTGACTTGGGCCCAATCTGGACAGGTTCGGTACAACCAGGTTCCCTAAAACTCAATAATATAATTAAATAATAAATAAAATATTCGGTAAGGGTTAAGTCGTAACTTTGCCTGATTTTCCTAGTTAGAACAATCCTATGGCTCGGCCTTCCCCTACCATGGCTAAACACTAGTCAAAGCACGCGACTACACTATCCATGCCAAGATTCTTGGTCATCTGGTACTTCTAAACTCAACCATGGCTAAAATCATCTACCGTAATATTTAACTAAACAATTATTTATAAAATTCTAAAATCACCATAAAAATGAAATATATAATAATAAAAATATTTTAAAAATTTCCTGAAAGGGGAGCTACATGTTAGCTTTGATTTATGGACAAATGTTTGGTTTGGAAATGATCGACAAAGCAGATAAAGACTACTCTGAAGAAGAATAAGAAAAGAAAATAACAAGCAATGATGCGAAGGCAATGTACATCCTCTACTGTGCCCTAAGCAAAGTTGAATTCAGACGTATCTCCACATGCTGTACCGCACATGAGATATGGAAGCAACTAAAGGAAACATATGAGGAACATGAAGAGGAATCTCATACCATTGTGCACCCTTGTTCAATTAAAAAGGAAGCAAGCCCGATGATAAAAGTAGACATTTCTTGCAAGAACAAAGACGATCCTGAAAATGATACAAATTTATGCCTAATGGTAAGTGAGGTATGTAATGAGTCATCATCTGTCACGTCCAGTCCTAAATACGCGGGACCGAGCCACATGGCATAGGCTAGCTACGTATTCAACCAGACTCTAGTCCGACTCGAATACGTATAAGCTGTTCTAAATGGTGCAACTATCACTATAACAACTCTATATCTCAATCCATATAATGGAAGCGTAAAAAGAAGGTAAACATGAATACTAGTCTGCAGCCCAATAATCATACTTGCCCGAGTAGACTCGAGAGGAAAAATAGTCTATAAATACTACAAAAATACAGATATGAAATAACATAAGATAAAACATATGAACAACAAAAGAGTGTATACCTGTAATAAGATGAGTACCAGTAATAAATCAGCAGAGAGCTCTACAAACCTACTCAGCTAACCTGGAAGAAAACAAGGTCCTCATCGGGATATAGCAAGATACATAATATATATACCGATATGAGGTACAGTAAATATCATGTGAGGGTAGTAACATGTAATTCAAATACTAGACATGTGACAAAGGTACTAAACAAGTGATCAAGTGACACTAGTACTAGGCAAACCATCTAGTCTGTGTGATATGCAAATGAGGACAACTTTCGATGCGAGGGATTTCCAAATATAAAATTCGTAGCTCCGGTATAGAGTCTCTCGGGATGCAGGGTCGCAGCTCCGATAATAGAGTCACACGATAAATATAGTCGTAGCTCCGTTAACAGAGTCACACGATAAATATGAGAGGCACACAACTTCAGTTAAAAAATATCTCGATAAGGAATGTAGAATAATAAGTATATAGTGATATATGCATAGTAGTCGTCACACCTAGTAACTATCATCCCCACCCAATGCTACTATCCGTGTCGCATCCACGACACATCTAGTCTGACTCTAATGAAAGATAAGTCCAGAAGTCGAGTCAAAATATGTACACATGAGATCCAACATCAAATAACATCCATAGGTCATAAGAGTCACCTATATGCCATGCAGTACAATTCGTATATCATGTCTATATGTTAGCAGGTAAATCAGGACATTACTGATAATGAATAGGTAAATCGTGTACAGTATATCCAGTATGATCGACTGATAAGAAACTATAAGCATGTAAATACTGTAAATCATGTTGGCAAGGTAACTTGCCTGGAGTTATCCAAACTATGCTGAGACTGCAGTACCAAAGTCTAACCTGTAGGACCGTTGAGCACCACTAGAGGGGGTGAATAGAGTGTGTGCGTGTACAGCAGAAAATCACCAATTAAAAAATTTAAGCAGTTTATAACTATGGCAGTAATAAAGAGACATAATTGTAAGTACAGCAAGAGATAGGAAATCAACTCAGTGAATTTACAATATATACTGGTTTCCTCTGAGAGGACTAGTCCAGTCATCGGTACTCTTGCCCGCCGTTAATCCACTATTCACAAGCTAATTGAGAGCTTGCAGTCTCTTTACAACACCGTGTTGGTGACAAGTGCACGACTGTCTTCACAACACCGTGCTTGGTGACGAGCGCACGACCGGCTCCAAAAATTGAGATATTTTCTGAACTTAAGAAAACCTCTTTATAACTCTGTAAACCAAAGATTCTAAATCGAACAGATATTACTGGCTTTGGCTAAGAGATGTATAGGTGGAATGTGAAAGCTTTAGATCGCTGAAAAACACTTTAGAAATAGATAGAGAGAAGAGTGAATGAGTGATTAGAAATAAAAATTCTCTTCTATTTATAGGTATTTTTAGGGACCGAACTCGGGCAGAGTTCGGATGCGTAGATCTGCAAACGAACGTTGTATGCAGATTTGGAGGCAACTGAAATTTGAATTTGAGTAGACCGAATTCAGACTGAACTCGGCCTGAGTTCTGTCAATTCAGAACATAGATATTGGGACCAAATTTGTATAGTATTTATGGATTTTTGGATAAGTGAAGCTAAAATAAATGGGAAGGCTTTTTAGATAAGTGGACTGTAGATAACCTAAGCCAGTAATACCCGATCGATTTTACATCTATATACTAGAATCAATAAAGAATAAAATACAGAATAAAATATAAAATGACTCAATTTGATTCTGATTCAATTTTCTTTTGGATGACAACTTAAATGCTTGTTGTCAATGCAATACGCTCTTCGATATTGATTTCACTTGTCCTGAAATATTAGCAGCAGTTCGTATATTTTGTATCGACTTAAGTTATCGTTGATTATCAAAATCAGGTGTGACCATTAGGCAATGGACCAAATCTCCCCCATTTTGATAATTAACAAACTTGAGTCTATACCAAAGTATAGCTAATATATAAATTTAAATAATATACTTGACTTGTTTTCGTTTGAATTTTTAAAATTTTGGTATTGCTCTTCTCTCCCTTTGTCATGTACAAAATGTGTAGCTCTTCCGTAATGTGTGAAGCCAACAATTTATAAAACATCACAGACAAAGACAAAGAAACAGAGTAATAATCATAATATACAAGTCACATCATAAGTGCAACTAGTAGCAGTGAACTAAAAGACTGAAATATCATAAAATGAACTGAATTGAAGTACATCAAAAAGTGCATAGAAAGTCATAAATGTGAAAGTTTATGACAAAAAAACTAGATGAAGTCTAACTATAATAGTTTAGACTGGTACAAAAAGCAATACAAAGATTATCATCTCTAGCAAATGAAACTCAAAAAAATTAAATTGAAGCCCACATCACATCTGTGTGTTATCATCTCCAAGAGCAATAGGTAGCTGGGGATCAAAGTAGGCAAGTAGTAGGATCAAAGTGCTAGAAAGTAGTGTCATCATCAAACCTTGGTCCAGCAAAACTGGGATGATGGATCATATGAACTGGATGTGTAGGGTCATGCGCCAAACTCCAGTGAAGATCAGCTATGCTATTCCGCAACACATGTGCCTGTGAGGTGTGTCGGAACTCTACATCAACATAACTTTGATGACATTGTCCCAAGAGGGTGACATACTCATCAAAGCGCTGATAACGTTGCTCAGAGAGAGCAACAAAGTCATCGAACCGCTGATAGAAGTGTGGGTCAAAGCCTGGAGCAGGAGCAGCTAGAGCAGGGGCATCTGGATCATCAGCAGAAGCAGGAGCAGGCTCAGCATCGGGTAGAAGAGGTGGGTTAGGATAAGTCATGGATCTAATCAGCTCAGAAGATATGGAAGAATAGGGACACAAGGCAAGATTGATTCCAAATCTTCTAAAGATAGCTGCTAGATGCAATGTGGTATAAAAGGTTACGCTGCAGACGCCTGCAAATGATCATCCAAGCTATAAAGGTCTTGGAAACAAAAAATGGAACACCAAAATGCAGATGATACATCGCGGATATCTCATAAAGCGTGATCTCATCAGAAGATCCTGTTTTGGAAAGCAAAGAGGAGAAAATAAAGCGATGTAATTTATAGAAATTTTGATTAAGGTACTTTTAATATACCCTACCGTTGCGAGGAACAGGTCTAGGTTGACACATAGCCGCCTTGAAAGAATCAAGGGTAACACCTTCCGGGAATTGAATATGATGAATATCAACCAAAGTCTCGCCGACATCCGTCATGTGAAAGTATTCACTAATGTCGGTTGACTTAAATTCAATCTCATGACCACCGACACAAGAATAAATGTTACTGTCACGATCTGCTACCCAAATTGTTGGGCCGGGCTGAGTCATGTCTAGCCTACGCTCGAGATAAAGCGTAGTAAGCTGTACCAAAGACAAACAAGATAGTACCAAAATGTGCTAACAGTTCTATATGAAATAATGAGTCAAAAATGTTCCAAACGAAAGTCATCTTGTATATAAATATGTTCCGAGTACAAGTCCAAAAATGTAAAACTGGATATAGGTCCAGTTACAAAATACATAGTCTAAAACATGACTAATCTCAAAGTCCCGAGCAACTACACAAACTAGACGAGTTTCCCCGCAGGTACATCCTCGTAAAGTAAAGCCTGATCCTCGGCAGCAACTCCATAATAGGAATTGCATAGCAACTCCTCCTCGGTAAGTATACCTACAACGTTATCCTGTCAGGACGGGAGCAAGTACTGATTCTAACAAACTAAATATACGAAACATGAAATGAACAGAAGTGTAATCAACTGGAATCATGGCATATCATGGTTTAATTGGTTTTTTTTGAAATGGCAACATATGTTTGTTTAAAATTTAAAATCGTAGCATGTACGTGATCGGTCAATAGGTGAATAGGATGTACAGTGGTATATATCAATTTTTCTAGAATGCACATACGTGCACTAACGGCATCGGTGTATATCCATACACAACGCGGGATCAGACCTACGGCAAAGTTATATATAGAATGTTACCATGCGCGGGTAAATACATACGGAGAAGGGGGCATGATCACGTACTCTACTAACAGTTTCTCCTTAACCCGTTTTATAACATGTGGGTGATACGAGAACAGTATAAAGCATGGTGGATACTGAGAGCAGTATGAAGCATATGAAACATGGTAATATATGACTTGTAGTTTAGATACTAACATGGTTTATACACAATTCATTATATGCTGTAAATAAAGTTTATAGAGGTACTTGTCTCTAGCAAAGAAAGGTAGTGAAGGAAATGCTATAGATGTCTGGTGTCTCGTCACTATAAAAATAATACATAAACTTAGTTTTATACTAAGTTAAACACTAAGACACTAGTTGTGCGACACGACTTTCTGACTGGACACCTAGTCAAATGATGACTTTAGTATAGGAGACCAATGTGGGGTAACACAATACCTAAAATAACTTTTTAGGGCCTTTACACTATGGTAGGGTGAGGTCCAATACTACAATATCCCAAAATTACACAATACATCGTAAGTCATAATTATTCAATAAATAAATCAGACTTTACATTGTATTCCAACAATTTTTAAGATAAACATATAGCTCAATTATACATAAAATAAAGTATCAAAATGATCCTTGTTAATTATAGAAATTTATACTAATTTTTTGGAATTTATAAACCCTCATATATATTTATTAAAAATCAATAAACATATGTATCCTGAAAATGAGTTCTGTTTTCCTATTTTTATAAAATGCCAAAATTAAAGATTAAATGCTGGAAAAATTATATTAAATTATATAAATGAACAAAGTATTTAAATACAGTTTTTTCCATATTTCTACAGCAACTATATATATAAAAATTAAAACAACAAGTAATAATTTTTGAAAAATAATTAATTACTTATTTTCTATTTTATCCACGTGTACGAAATTGAACCGAAGTCCAGATACGGGACCTAAGGCCAATCAAGTACAATATGACATGTATAGACTTTGAATGTATTTAGACACATTTGGGCCGAAAAACTCATGCTAGGTTGGACACAAAATGGCCATGATTAATAAAATACAATAATTCATACATTAAAATATTATTAAAGTATTTTTAATATATATATTAAATTAGTGAAATATACAAGTCATAAAATTATGTAATAAATAACTTGTGATTTTACACATAATAACATTTTGCATAAAATTATTTGAAATATATATACATATATGACAAATACATTTTATACATATATAACAAATACATTTATATATATAACAATACATTTATATTATAATATATATATAAATATATAGATATTTATATATATTAAACAAATATATATATATATATATATTATATAGATATATATATATATATATATATATATATATATATAGCACATCGAGTCGTAGTGTACTTGTAACACCACTGGCACCGGGGGTGAGGGCCGGGTTCGAGCCCTCCCTCCCACGGAGGTGGCTAGGTGGCGGTGGCCACGGCTCCGGGCCAAGGTCGGGTGGAGTCGTCCACCGGCTTTGGTTTTTTTTAAAAAAAAAAAAAAATTATAATATATATAT